>ML301919.1:0-55344 GCA_005239505.1 Nicotiana paniculata | reverse complement strand
GCAACCGGTCACGTTTACTTTCTCCTTTAATAACACATTGTGATCTGATTTGAGCAATATTTCTTCTCAAAACAGATCCAGTATTTTCTTTAATTTTATCAACACTTTTATTGTTCACAAGACCGCAGTTACCAAGATAATCGATTTCACATGTAGTCATCATCTTTTGTAAAATCGCTTAACTGGCAACACCAAATACTTTGGTTAATTCACTTTTCAACAATGGAGAGTCTCACAAAATTCTCCAAGCTCCTAACTCGATGGATCGAGATTTGGCTCTGATACCATGATAGAATGCTAAGAAATAATGAAGAACAAGACAAGACAAGTTTTGGGGTGAAATCTCTCATCCCTTCTCATTGATTCCACAAGTATTTATAGGCAAAGAAATAAGACAAAACCTAAACTAATTGGGAAACCTAAACCTAATGGGCTAGGAAACCTAAACCTAATTGGCTAAGTTTTCCTAAACCCATACAATTAATTAATTATAACTTACTCCTAAATAACATAGGAAATATACAAATCTAGAATATTCCTTATTTACTTTTGTTTCCTTATATGTCATATGGTTGCTAGTATAGTTAAAATATCCCATTTCAGCGAACTATTTGTTCACGATGAGAAACTCTGGCTAAAAGACTACAACTTGAATAATAAGATCACAAATTTAAATCTCACTAACTTCTTGATCATCATTGCCCAATTGAATGGACAAGCAATCATAGAATATATGAATGGATCCTGTACTTTCGTTTATTCAAGTATAACGATGGTCTTGGCCGTGCCCTTGGACTTCCTATCTTCACCAAGTACTTCTAATATTCTCCAACAGTAATGGCTGTCAAGTGATTCGGCTTTCCATGCAAACTAGATAAGGATGTCCCCTGCTTATTTATGGCAAGTATTTCAAATACTGTTTGGTCGGTCCCAAGTCTGAACCTTTTAGGAGGACCAATAAATGGTCGATTCTTCTTATTTGAAAAAACATGAATGGAATATTAATCTGCATAATTTGATCATATACAAGACACATATCTTATATTTACCTACTTTATTAAATGCAAGTGCGAGAAGGGGTTAAATCACAATTTTGCTTATATTGTTTGCGAAATATAACAACTTCTACAAGAAGAAAGAAACGGTCCGACGGTCGAGCCTGCGAGCTCTTTTGGGGGCAAGTGGAAGTGTAGACATAAATCCAAAGTGTGAGAAGACATAAATAAGTGAAAAAATAAGCTTATTTTGAGAAATATTCTTTTCTTAAAAGTATTTTAAAAAAAAATAGTTTCGAAGAGAAGCAGTTTGTGTTTAGCTAGTCATTATGAAAATATATTTTATTAAACTTTTCAAAAAATACTTTTAAATATCAAGTTACAAATAAAAACATGAATAAATTTACTTAATAGTTAATATTATAAATAAATAAATAATTTTAAAATTTTATTATTGCAGGTAATAATTAAATCTTTTCATTTTATTTAAATAAAGTATACAAATAAAATTTAAAAGTACTTAATTCTTTTAATATAAGTTAAATATATTAAAAATTATTCAACAAATAAATACATTTACCCTAAAGTCACTATATATTAGAAAGTTATCCTAAAAATAATAAGAAAATATTTATACATTAATATCCTAAGTATTAAGTTTAATAATTATTTTGATATATATTATATTTTGTTAAATATACTTTTAATAAGAAAAAAAGTCAAAATTATTTCTGTTTCTACTTTTGGAAAGAAGTCAGAAATGCTTCAAATTCTTCTCAAAAATACTTTTTTTATCGAAAAAAAAAAATTGACCAAACAAATCTAAGTTAAGAAAAAAAAGTATTTGAGAAAAAAACCACTGGCCGCTATAATAATAGGTGTCATCATTACCATAGGAACTATTGAATAAGCCACTCTCTCTCACAGAGCAATCCTCGGCGTCTCCGATCCGGTAATCCGCCGAGTTGCTAGGATTTTCCAGTTTTCCTTTTTCACCCCCTTCTAAATCTGCATTTCCAATTCTCAGGTACATTTCTTTTATAAATTTCTCTATTGTGACAACGCTCTTCTCGGCTCGAATTACCTATTAAGTATGATTTTTTCTTCTTAGAAATATATATTGTGTATTTATATTGGGTTAGCAGATGGCTGTGGTGTTGGAGGCGAAGGATGCAGGAGAATGGACGTACAGAGGAGAAGGGGCTGTCAACCTGGTTCTTGCTTATAATGGAACCAGTTCTGATTTTGTATGTCTCAATTTCTTCTTTTCATTCTGTTCACTGTGTAGGAACTCTTATTTAGCAGAAAAGAGGTGATGCCTTTTTGGCAGCATATTTATTAAAAATAAAAGATTCTAGGATAGATTAATATTAATTCCATTTTTTTTTTCAAATAGTTATTTAGGAAGATCCACCATCAAATTCTTTGCTTTTCACTTAACCTTTTTATGGCAATAGTTGGCACTTTTGCATGAATGAGTTCAATAAGTTCATGTATTTTACCCACTCATCAGAAAACAACTGCAATAACTACTATGCTTTCACTCCAAGTTATTTGGTATTGTCTGTATGAATACTCACTATTTATTTTGCTTTGTTTGGACCCGTTTCACCTTACTCAAGATATGTACTCTTAGCTCATCATTCCGAGCCACAGTCAAGGAAGGGATTTCAGTTGAATCCCCTCTGCTGGAAAATCGTACTGCGCAAATAGGGCAAAAATAATATTTTTGTATATATAAATTTTTGAATCCCCTTGACATAAGAGACGTTTTCATTGTAGTTACAAAGGTAGTTCAAAAATTGCTTTAGGTCACAAGTTCAAATTTTTTGAATTCTTTTATTAGAATTCTTGGCTCCGCCACTGCCCTCTACCCCACAAATATTATTATTGGTTGAAGAAGTGATTCCTGTGCAAATAAACTACGGAAGAGTAACTGGGTCTCCTTTCTTGTTTAGCAAATGGTTTGAGAATGCTTGTTGATATTCTTGAAAAAACGGAGATTTTTCTTTGATCCAGGAATGATTTTACTTTTTTTGCAACTGAAGAATTGTACCAAATAAAATGTAAAACTGATTAGTGGAAGTGCTCTGGAGTATCATTTTTTTTGTTAAGTCTTAAAAGGGTTTGATTTCTTAAGTTCATTTCCTATTCCTTTTTTCTAGGTTGGTAAAGTATTGAGGATACAGAAGGTACCAAGGAATGGGTCTGAAAATGGGAATGGTTATTTAGGTCTAACCAATCAGGAATGCGTCTTGTGGAAAGAAGTTAATGAGATTGTATCAGCTCCTTCAAGGGAAATAGCTCAGCACTATTTTGTGCAGCATGTGATGTGCCCGCTTTTGGGTTCTGGACACGTTGATGCAGGGGTGTGTTATGCTGCTAGATACTTGTCATTTCGTATTTGATCTGGTTTTCTGTATATCATCTTTTCTTATATATGAATAGAAGAAAAATTACTTTTTCCCTTTTCCAGATACTTCTTTTCTGCACTCAATAATAAGGCATTCGGCACCTTTTCAATGATTTTTTGATCCTTTAAGATCCTAGAGCATCTATCTATGCAGTTGCTCTTTTGTATGTGCATTTTTTATTTATTGTTTGGATAGAATAAATTTAGACCATCAATTTATGATGATCTAGGAGTTTGAAGATTAAGTTTTGCAAGGTTGTAAATTTTGTTTTCCTTTTCTAGCCGATTCGATATATTCAGTTGCCCGTGGTTAAATATCTACATCTTGTTTCTTCCCTTTTGTTTAACAGATTAGCATTCAGGTGACCCAAGAATTTCTGGAAACCGTTGAAAGCAATGTCCTCTCACAGCGTCCTGCTTGGCGTGTTGATGCTGCAAAGATCAATCCCCTACGTGATTCTGTTATGCTCATGTGCGATCATTCAATGTTCCCACTCGGTAATAATTTTCAAATCCTCTTTATCCCTTGATTCATCATTAAAATGTTAACATGCACATGTTTCATACCCTATACTAAAGAACTGAACATTATATTACAGAAAGCTGTTAGCATGGATCTATCAAATTAAAAGAGAACAATAGTAATTGGCGTTCCATTTAGTAGACCAATAAAACATAAAACTCAGTACATAACTCTGTTTTTTGAGGTCATAATCCTTCCTATATTACTTTCAATTGTTTGAGTGCATAAATGGTTTTAATTTTTGTGTCCTGATTTTGTAAAATACTTTGTGGTTAAATCAATTTCATGCTACTACTAACAAAATTACTGCAATTTCTGTTTGTTTTTGAAAAAGAACAACAAAAGTTCGTAGTGGATAGTTAGCTTTATTATCATCTACATGCTAACCAAGCAGGCTTAGAGATGGACATTTATTGTATTTACATTGATTTCTTATGGTACTCACGTTCTCCTACTGTCAGGTATGTGTAAAGAGACATGCAGCATTTCTGTAGAAATTAAGGTACTTGTATCCTAAAAGCTTTAGTTAGTCTTCTTCTTTATGCAGCGTTTTCTTCTTCTTCTTCTTCTTCTTCTTTTAAAAAGAAACTGTTTTCTATACGTTTCCATAATATGTTTTTCTCACGGCTATCTCCATTTTCTTTTTGTTGAAGCCAGCCTAAGTGTGGATTCCTTCCACACTCAGAATTTATCGCAGAAGATAATGCTATTAAAAAGAGTGTAACTCGTTTTCAAATGCATCAGGCTCTAAAATTGAACCAAGGAAAGGTAATAATTGTTCTATCTGCAATTTATTCTTGAGATAAAGCTGTCTCTGGTGGATTTCTTAATTCCATTCCATCTCATTGTACTGGCAGAATTAACTCTCATTTCTTTTTCTTTTTGGTACTTGTCCTATATCAGATATCAGAGGTAAGTGCATATGATCCTCTGGATTTATTCTCTGGATCCAGAGACAGAGTACACAAGGCAATAAACAACCTTTTTAGGACCCCACAGAATAATTTTCGGGTTTTCCTGGATGGTTCTCTCATATTTGGTGGCTTGGGTGGTGGTGCAGACACTACTAGTTGTGAACTTGGTAAAGCATTTGAAAATTCGCTCAAGCATGTAATTCAGGCAGAAGAGGGCATGCGAACACAATTTTTTCTAGAGCTCATCTCCAAGACTGTCTGTAGTTCAGAGTTGCTAAATCGGCTTCTTGAAGTCCAGAAGCTAGACACAATTGACATTGAAGGTGCAATTCACGCATATTATAATGTTATTTCTCAGCCTTGCATGGTCTGTGGACAACTAGATAAAGATCAATCATCGAAGAGATATAACTCTCTGCATTCAATGTCGATGGAGGAAAGCTTGAAGATTGTGAGGGACTACTTGATAGCTGCAACTGCAAAGGACCTTAGTATGATAATTAGTTTTAGACCTAGAGAAGCTGGTGATGTGGAATCCCCATATAGCATTGTCTCCTTAGAATCAACCAACCAAAGTTTTGACTGCAAGGTATTACTCTTTCTTTCTTTTGCTTAGTCTCCTTTCGATCTAGAATAACATGTTATACCATGTAAAATGTATCTTCTTTCAACCTGCTTTGGGTTCTGGAGTAATATGGATAATTCATTCTTTAATTCTAAGTTGCTCCAACATGGTAGTTTAGCTGCTGCACCTGTGTCGACACGACACTAGTATGGGTGTGGGTATGGGATCCGTACCGGATCCTGGTCAAATAATTTTGGGTACTTTGACCACGACGGATGAAAAAAATCGACACGAGATACAATATGATTCCCGAAATCAGAACCAAAACTAGGGTAAATTTGACGAAAATAGCATGCCTTATCTAGAAATCAATCATTTACTTATTTACACAACTTGAGAATAAAAAAGAAATTCACATTTTATAGGCTATAATTAAGTATTCTACAAAATTTCTCATAATTTAGAGATATTTTTGTATTTTTTTAGCCGGATCCCCGCACCCGTATCCGTACTAGGATCCGTATCCCCGAATCTTAGAAGTTACATCTCGAAGGATCCGGCTTCAAGATCCGCACCTGTGTCGGACACCCGCACCCGTGTCCAAGAAACTTAGGTTGAATTTATTTTATATGGTGATACTTCAGGTCTAATGTCAACTAAGTAGCTCTGACACGGCAATTTAGGTGCAGCACCCATGTCGACACAACACTGGTGTGGGTATGAGATATGTACCGGATCTGGTCCAACGATTTTGGGTACTTTGACCATGACAGACGGAAAAATTCGAGACGAGATACAATTTGATTCCCGAAATCAGAACTCAAACTAGGGTAAATTTGAAGAAAATAGTATACCTTATCTAGGAAATCAATCATTTATTTATCTACAACTTGAGAGAAATTCATACTTTACAAGTTATACGTGAGTATTCGACAAAAATTCTCATAATTTAGAGATATTTTTATTTTTTTGAATTACTTTTAGCCGGATCCCCGCACTTGTATCCGTATCCCCCAATCTTAGAATTCACATCTCGAACGATCCGACCTCTAGATCTGCACCCGTGTCAGACACCCGCACCCGTGTCCGAGCAACTTAGAATGTCAATAAAACTTGAAAGATTTTTAATTGTCGCGTAATTTTGATTTACTCTAGTGCAACTTATTGTGTCAACTAAATAGCATTAAGTCATACCTAAGCCTCTGTTCTAAAAAGAAAAAGTCATACCTAACCCCTTCATCTGTTTTTTTATCATTCCTTTTTTCCGGAAATGGTACCAACTTCTTCGTTTAGTGGTTTTGAATCTGTATCAAGATAGGCTTTATACCAAAATAGTTTCCATATTCTAATGGTGTGGCATAAATACTGGTTTACATGTTAAATACTATTGCAATCCACTTTATTCTGAAATGCAGTTTCTCTAGAACCAAGATTGATGATAGTGTGGCATTAATACTGGTTACCATGTAAATGCTAATGCAATCCTCTTAATTCTGAAAAACACATATTCTCTAGTTCCAAGACTGGCTTCATAGGTTTTACCAGTGTTAATGGATTCTTTTGGCTTGCAAATTGCTAGGCATCTTTCATTGACCTGGACTTGAAACCTTTGGAAAGGATTGAATACTACTACAAGTTAGACCAACAGATTGTCAGCTGCTATGTTCAGATGGTGAAGTCCAATCATCAACTCGATCACACTGGAAGCACTGTCGGAGCTTGACAATGAGGACAGTTTCTGGTAATCAATTCGGAGACCTTTTTGTAAATTGCTCTTGTCGTGCTGGGTTCTTCTGCAACCTTCGGCATCATTCCATGGTTACCAATCTGAATATTTTTTCTGATAGAACTTTGGGAAGAAACTCATGGTTTCCCCATTTTACCTCTTCTTATTCGGAACAACGAATGAATTTCTTATTTATCCACTTAAATGAAATTAATCAGCTAATATAGACTCAGGTGTTATTTACTTATGTTAAAACTCGTGATGCAACCTCAACTTCTATAATAGAGCTGAAAGGTACCCTAATACTATTCATCTAAGAGGAAGCAGTTGTGAGTGCATGTGATTAACTGCATTTTGCCTGTGATTTTCTTAGAGTTATTACTAAAAAAACTATATGATTTAGTTTCTGCTTTTTAATAATTTCTGTAATTTAAATTCTTAATGAAAGTTGTAGCTATCCGTTTCACTCTGGAAGAAGAGGTCAGTTGAACCCAAGGAGAAAGAGACTTGTCAGGATTTCCCTCCCCCACAAGGATAGTGATATATCAACCACATAAGCACCGTCCCATCCCAAGACCACATGACCTATTTATTCGTACAGCTGGTTTCGGGATTAGTTTTGGTGCAAATCGTGAATTGGCACATTCTGCTGTTTGTTGAGCCAACAGGTGTAGGTTCTTGATTTGATACTACACCTCAGATCTATGTTGAATTTAACTCTATTTGTATCATTTCACCTTGGAGGTCAACCTTAGAGGTTGCTAAACCTTGCATTGTGCAACATCACAATGCCTTTTATATGGTGGAAGCGGCGTGATTCCCCATATTTATGTTCATTCTAAGGTCCATCCTACTTTTAGTTGAACCTTATTGAAGGACGACATAGAACATGAAGAGAACTTTGCAGAATGAAACATATAAATATTTTACAGTTGCATTAGCTTTCTGCTCTTGATAAGAATTGTTTGACAGTTTTGAGAATGACGCATGGTACCTGAGGTGACTTGTATTGTTTAATGGCATCATATTTCACCTTGCATTGTAATGTTCATGGCACATCTGTAGACTATTGAGGTCAATATCCTATCAAAATGTGATATTTTCATTATAAGTGATGGATATGCTGCTGTAGAAGAATTCCATCATGCATCCCAATTATGCTGGTTGAATGGGAATTGTCTAGTTCCAACTCTCAAATAAGTGTTTCGGTCTTTCCGTTTTCCTATTTGTAAATGGACTTAACCTATAACACTAATAGTTTAGAAAACTTTTACACTGTCAATGTTTAATACGTAATAGGTTATTTACTTTATTTTTCAGGTGACTAATTTAGATTTACTATAAACAGTTAACTGGTGTACAAAAGTTGAACTCTATCGATTATAAGAGGAACATATTGCTCTGATTAAACAGGGAGCTTGAACTTGTATTCTGAAGTGATTATCGCTATTGCCGAACTGGGGATAATCAGTTGACTCAACTGCTCTTGCACTCTTTTCAGATAATAGAATGTTTTCAAATTGAAAATAAAAATTAACTACATGGGAGTCCACTGTTCAAAGGTTTAAGGAGAGTGTTGTTTGAATCAGCCTGGTAAATATTGCTGCTATCAATTTGCTGGAAAAGGTCAGCTAGTAAACATACTCTCTTTCTCTCTCTCTCTCTCTCTCTTACTGGAAACATTACCAGTGACTTCAAAAATTGTCAGATTTGGATAGAGTAGGTACTATTTTTGACCTTTTTATGTAAAGTATAAATTGAAGGCTTTGGTTTTCTCTAAATTATACTTTCAGGCTATTAATGTGGAAATATGTCCTTTTAACCTTGTATTCGAGGTCTGATGAAGCTCAAATGTTTAGATTCTTCTACCAAACAATAAGTACTTCAACAATTGACTTCTTACTAAATGGAATGTCTACCTTCTTTAGTTAACAGATACTACTTAAGTACATTACTTTTGAGCGGTAGTGAAAATTCAAAGATAATATTCTGCATTGTACTGATATATAACAGTTTTTCAATAAGTCGAGGAATGTGCTTGGTTGATTTATGTCAAGTTTGTTTACCATGTATAGTAAAGAAGTCTTTCTAATACAACTTTGCACTGGAAACATTTGGTAGTAGCAAGTATTCTGTTCTTCCCCTTCACATCTTGTGGGTTGTGGCTGTGTTGAGTCCTTATTTGAGGCCACTTCAGGTGTAGATGAATGATGGAGAAAAGAAAATTTTGAGGGAAAGATGCGGTACTGTATAATAAATGTAAATGGGAAGCAATAAGTAAGACAATGAAGAACTTTCTAACCAGCATTTACTCTTATTACCAACTAACACTGAGTATATCTATTGTACCCGAGCGTCAGCAAGTGTGTCAGGCAACACAGAAGTAAAGATGGATGTTAAACAATTTCTGTTTAGCATAATTAAAGAAGTCCACAGGACGACAATTTATAAATAGTATCTATAATTCAACTTCATGACTCGACACAGCATCATTTTTCCCACATTCTGTACAGTTGAGTAGAATTCATTGTTGACACCATGTCATTAGCAAAGGTTTTAGTTCTTCATTGGATGAAAAATGCTTTGTACTGTAAACTGTGATGATAAGTCATCTTATTTGTTCTGACAGGTTGCAGTACTTTTTCAGTTTATTTGTGTCTTCCAAAAGTTCAGAAGTACTGAGAAACCTGACTTTTTTATTGCAGAAAACAGTGGATCTAGTTTGTTCAAAGTGCAGAATGAAAGTGATGTAGTTAATATCAAAGGTAGAAGGCATAAATTCCATTGTCCTTGATCACAGTTACTGGTGAGGCTGATCCAGTATGCATAATTAGACAGGTCCGAAAATTCAGAAGATCCGCACACACAAGTAGCATAGGTCCTCCCAAAGAAGAGAAGAAAGATGGCATTCCTTCTCTTCCCAAAACATGTCAAAGATGACATTTGGTATGTGATCAACGACGATTATTGTAGCCAGTTTTGTAACATTTTATGATGAAAGGAAAAACTACACATAGTACTACCTTAAGTAATTCTTATACTCTGTTTAAGTTCTTCGTGAATTTGTAATCCCAAAAAGCCATGGTATTACTTTCTCTTTCTTGTGATAATAACCATTTCCAAAAGTCAAAAAGACTTCTTGGGTGTATAGGCAATATTTTTGCCCAAGGCTGAAGTATTTGTTGAATGACAAAAACATTCATATTTTCTGTTCCAATGGATCTGAAGATCCCTATTCTCGAGCTCGAGCCATTGATTGTATTCCTTTAATGAGGATCAATTGTTGAGGTGGAAAATCTCCAAGCTTTTATAGGTTAAGTTACAAAGTATGAAATCCGTAAGTGGCTCTTTCAAGATTGACATCCTGATTTATGAGCTTGTGATCTCTTGATGGTGTCTTTGTCTGGCTAAATTCAATTCAAGAATTTGAAATATTTGGTGCGCCTAACTACTTACTAGGTAGATAACTTTCATGCTTGGCACTTGGCAGTGAGGTTTTGTGGAGGAAGTGCTCTATCTTTAGTTTGATATCATTAAGTCATTCATTCCGATTTTCCGTATCCGTTGCTCTCGCTCGTGCTTCTTCCTTTGTTGTTGAGATATTATGGTATTTACAGTAGATAGTAGTGAGAGGAGTTTTGGGTACCTAGCAAAGAAGAGCTTAAAAAGTCTCTTAAGACGTGAATTTGACCTTAGCCATTCATCCACTTCACATAAATGGTAGGTGACAATGTGCAGTTTACCTTTTGCTAGATTTTTCTGTGTGTATTATTGGTTCAGTGCAATCTTTTTATGTCCTCCGAGGGTGTTCAATTGGGAGCAACGGCTGACTTATATTTTAATCATTTATCTTTTTCTTTTTGGATTAATTAACATAACATACTCTATATAAAGAAATTAAATGATAAGCTTGTAACAATATGATTAACTTCTCAAAAATTAGATAAACAATGTAGTCATGCTTCATTCCATGGCATCACCTTATGATTTAAGACTTTTTCTTAAGCTTTAAAGTTTTATTAACATGCCTCTATTAACTCTCTCATCGAATAACTATAGTACAAAATTTTAAAGAAAAATAAATTAGCCAAACTATATATGTATATTATGTATACATTACGTAGTAAAGGAGAAATTTTGCCTTCTTTTTGTCAAATAGCAAAGTGAAGGAGTAGGTGTTGCCCTTCTGCAGGAGTCTTCACGTGTCTTGTACCTATCTTGTCTTTTTTTTTTTTAGCAAACAGGAAAATATATATTAAAACTTACGTAATATTTGTTACAACATACTCTTGATTTGTGTCACATAGGACACTTTGGTTGTCTAAGCTTGCCAACATGTTGCAAGCATCTTGAATTAAGTACTTAACAAAAAAACATTATTTTTCTTGATCATTCTTTACAAAATTTTCAACACAAGTAGGGAGAATTACAAAAACTTTTTTTCCCTTTGCTGGAACCTTTGCCTCCTTAGCCAGTTGAAGTGCCACAGATTTCCTTGCCTAAATACGTGCCGGAGGAGCATCACCTTTCCCTGGTGCATTAACAACCTGCATTTATTAATAAGATTATCAAGTAGTCTATTGCCGTGTTGTATAATTTGTATTGCCTCTGCGCAATCAGTTTCTATTTCCAGCGGGAACAATCCCCACTCATGAGCTGTTTTGAGTCCTTCCCTTAGTGCTTTAATTTCTGCTTCGAAAGAGCCCCTAGCATAAATGGATATTGTAAAGTCAACAACCCATTGTCCCTTTGTATTGCGGAAAACACCCCCAGGTCACTTTTTTGATAGTAGTCCTTAAAACTAGCATCAATATTTAATTTGTACCAGCCTTTAGGAAGTTTTTGCCAATTAATTTCCAATTGAATTTTCTTTAGAGGGACAAGGCTATTTTCAGTAAGAAAAGTGAATTCTAAGGCTTTTTGAAAAATGTTGTTTATGATAATAGGGTTGCTAGTGTTGTTTTGATTATTAGAATTTCTGTTTATCCATATATCCCATAGGGCAAATGGAAAGAAAGAGTTCCACTTAATAAACTTATTTCTTATTGAGCAATCAAAGCTTTTTAATTAGAGAAGCCAGTGATCACCCGTAGGATCGTAAAATTTGACCAACCCATACTGTCCCAAAGAGGTTTACTTATTTTATAGTCAAATAAGATATGGGTGATTGATTCTTCTTCTTAAGAATCACAAATGGGACATAGGGGATCTATATTGATACCTATGCGAGCTAGGTATTTTCTACACGGGAGTTTGTTATGCAAGCATTGCCATAAGAAAATTTTTATCTTGTTTGGACAAGATAGGGACCAAACCCAGTCATACTGTAATTGATTACTCAAATGAGGTTCAATTAGGCTATAACAAGTTTTAGTAGTGAAGATCCCTTTAGATGATAGAGACCATATAGAAATATCTTTTGTTGGTCCCTTGGACCGGATGTTAACCTTAAGAATATTTCTTTTGATATCTATAGGGATAACCATCAATAGTTTAGTAAGATCCCATTTATGATCAATGTAAATGTCTCTAATTTTGAGGGAGTAATCTCTAGGTATGAGGGGGCCTTCGATTGAATTTATGAGATTTTTCTTATTGGGGATCCAACTTGTGTCCCATATGTTCAAGTTTGAATTATAGTGTGGTGACCATGTAATCCCTTTTGCACATAATTTCCACCCCTTAATAATCCCCTTCCAAATAAAGGATTGATTTAACTTGGAATATTTCCCCCCATATTTAGTAATAATAAGTCTTGCCCAAGTAATTTTGGCTTGTGTAATAGTCTCCGTACTAGACTTGCCAAGTTGCACATATTTTTAGCATTGACATTATGGATGCCTAGACCTCCAGTGGATTTTGGTTGACAGACTTTTGACTATTTTACAAGATGAATTTTTTTCTTATTATTAGTCGTACCCCATATAAAATCCCTCTGGATTTTATCAATATTTTTAAGGCTCTTTTTTGGCAGTAGGGTGTATTGCATGTAATAGTTAGTATGAAGTTTAGGCATTATTGGGCTAGAGTAGTTCTCCCAGCTATATTAATAAATCTCATCTTCCAGGAGGTAAGTCTTGTTCTCATTTCGTCAATTATGAATTGATAATCCGCCGACTTTGGATTTTTACTTAATATTGGAAAGCCTAAGTAGGTACCAAATGTCTCACTTTTCTTTATTCCTAACATATTGGTAATGATTTTCATATTGTTAGGAGAGCAGTTTTTTGAGAAGAGAATTTTTGACTTGGTATTATTTATGCTTTGGCCTGACAGTGAACAAAAATAATCAAGGCCTACTTTAATGGCTTGACACAATTTGTCATTTGCCTTGGCCATTAGTGTCAAGTCATCAGCAAAAAAAAAATGAGAGAAACCATGGTTTTTCCTTCCTATAGTGATAGGATCTCAATTACAAGTATCAACTTGGTTTTCAATATACCTAGATAGCATTTCTAAACGTAGGATAAATATGTAGAGTGATATAGAATCACCTTATCTTATCCCCTTGCTAGGTTCGAAGAATTTTGTGATAATTAACAAGGATTGCAATTGAGCTGGATGAAATACAACTAAGGAGGAGTTTTGAGAATTTTGGAAGAAAGTTAAAGTATCCAAGGGTACGATAGACAAAGGACCATTCTATACGGTCGAAGGCCTTTTCCAAATCAATTTTTAAGATCATATGGCCTTGCTTGATCTTAATTCCTTTTAAGTTAGAAATTAATTCTTGGATGATGATTGCATTATTCGAGGCTCTTCTATTCTTCATGAAACTAGCTTGGAAAGGACTAATATTATTGTCTAAGAAAGGTTTGGGTCGATTTGCAAGAATTTTGGTAATTATCTTGTAAATAGTGTTACAAAGGCCAATAGGTCTAAAATTCTTAATATTGTTTGCATTAGGCATTTTGGGGATCAGGCAGAGATAAGTTTTATTTAATTCCCTAGGAATTTCTCGCCTTCTGAAAATATCATGACAAAGACTCGTAATTGATTGTCCAATGATGTTCCAATATTTCTTATAAAAAAAAGGGTGAAGTCCATCCGGCCCTGGGGCTTTGAAAGGTTTGAAAGAAAATATAGCATTTTTTATCTCACTGTCTAGAAGTGGTTGTCTACTGAATTAAGCTCTATTCTGGGATGACTAGAATGATTTACCTCTATATTATTCCACTGCGTACATGAATGAGAAGTGGTAAAAATATTACTAAAGTAGTTTAAAACGTGGGACATGATCAAATGATGATCATTGATCCAATTTGTGACGACCCGACCGGTCTTCTTAATAATTAACGCCCTGATCCCTTATTAACTATTTTTTCCAAAGTCTATTTCTGCTAAATTAAATTGCCGGGACGTTCGGTTTTGAGTTTCAGAGAGTTTTGGGACACTTAGTCCCTAAATGAGAGCTTAAGTGTTGGAAAGTTGCCCGTAGTTAGAGCAGTGTGAAGACGGCCTCAGAATGGAATCCGATGGTTACGTTAGCTCCGATAGGTGATTTCGGGGTTGGGAGCGTGTTCAGAATGTATTTTTGAAGTCCGTAGCTCATTTAGGCTTGAAATGCCGAAGTTTGAATTTTTGGAGTCTCCAGCCCGATAGTGAATTTTTGATCCAAGGGTCGGAATGGAATTCCGGAAGTTGCAGTAGTTCCGTCATATCTTTTGGGATGTGTGTGAAAAATTTGAGGTCATTCGGATGAGTTTAGACGTGTTTCGGCGTCGAATGTGAATTGTAGAATTTTCCTAAGTTCCTAGGCTTGAACCCACGCATAATCGATGTTTTTGATGTTATGAGACGTGTCTTTAAGGCTCGACCTAGTTCGAATGAAGTATTAAGGTTGGTTGGTGGTTTTGGTTGAGGTCCCGGGGGCCTCGGGGTCGTTTCGGATGCTTAGCGGGAGAAATTGGGACTTAGCTACTGCTGAACCAGGCCTCTTCTGGTGTCTTCGCACCTGCGAAGGTTTTTCTGCAGGTGCAAACTCACAGGTGCGTGGGGCTTGATCGCAGGTGCGATAGGGGGATATTTGACCAGTGGTCGCAGGTGCGACCTGGGTTCCGTAGGTGCGGGACCACAGGCGCGACCAAACGACTGCATGTGCGGCCCCAGTGGACTTAAGTGATTTCCGCACCTGCGATGCTTCTTCTGCAGGTGCGGTGATCGAAACCGCAGGTGCGAATTCCCTATGTGTTTTATTCCAAAAATCCGAAAGTTTATTTCATAATTTTAAAAATCGTGTAAGGGCTCAAGAATTGGCGATTTCCTATGGGTTTTGAAGAGAAGGATCATAGGTAACATTTTCTAATCCTAATTCATTGTTAGACCATTAATCCCCGTTGTTTTATTTAGTTTAATTATCAAAAATGAGGGAAAAATCATAGGAAATTGATGAAATTTCCCCAACCTGAATTTATGAGAATTTAAGGGGTTTTTGGCACCAGATTTCGATTGTTTCTGGTTGAGTGAGTTCGTGAGTGAATGGGTGTCCAAAAAATATACCTTTTACCCGATTCCGAGACGTGGGCCCGAGGGACGTTTTGGTCATTTTACCTAATTTTGCGCCTTAGCTTGAACTAAACAGTAAAAATCAGTTGCATGAGATGTTATTTACGATATGTAATTGAATTGTATAGATTTGGGCCATTTGGAGTCGGATACTCGTGGAAAACGTGTGGTTTCGAGTTGATTTTGAGCCGGTTCGAGGTAAGTGGCTTGTCTAACCTTGTGTGGGAGACCTTTCCCCTTAGGATGTGATATTTGGTAATTGAATGCCTTGTACGTGAGGTGATGAGCGCGTACTTGTGCTAATTGTTGAAAATCCGGTTTTACTTTAAATATTTAGACTGAGTTTCTTTCTTACCTGCTTTATTCTACTTGCTATTATAGCCTATGTTAGTTTAGAAAAGCATGCCTAGTTGACTTGAATTGCCTATTTGCTTGAGTTGCTTTAATTGTACTACGTGAAGCATGTTAGGCGAGAACGACTTGTTACCTTGTATTTTTGCACTCTATTTATGAATGTCTTCTTGTTGTGGCTGCGCATTTAATTTGGGACTATGGGACAGTATCCCGAGAGATCCCCCTGCATATTTACTTTGGGACTACGGGACGATATCTCGGGAGATCCCCCTGCATATTTACTTTGGGACTACGGGACGGTATCCCGGGAGATCCCCCTGCACATTTATTTTGGGACTACGGGACGGTATCCCGGGAGATCTTTCAGATATACATATGATGAACTACGGGACGGTATTCCGGGAGATCCACTAGACAGCTGAGAAAAGGACTACAGGACGGTATCCTGGGAGATCCTCATTGTTACCATTGTTATTGAGCTGTTCATATTCCGTGTTACTCTGTTCTTGTGTTTGGAAATTGCCTTGTTTGACCTGTCTTATTTCACTGCTGTATTCATTATTTCTGTCTTTTTTCATACTGTAAATTCCTATTACATTGTTTAACCTCAGTAGGGCCCTGACTTCCTCGTCACTACCCGACCCATGTTAGGCTTAACACTTACTGAGTACCGTTGTGGTGTACTCATGCCCTTTCCTGCACATGTTTTTCATGTGCAGATCCAGGTACCTCCACCCAGGCGCACTATCCCCGAGGTTGAGAGACATAGCAGAGACTTTGAGGTACATCTGCCGCGTCCGCAGATCAGGAGTCTCTATCTTATTCCAGCCTTATTGGAAAGATTTTCCTTCTTTTCAGTTGTTTAGACATTCTGGAGTCGGAGCAGTGTAGTACATTTCTATTAGCCTGTGTTTCCCGTGAGTTTTCGGGTTTTGGGGTGATATTATAGACTTTCGCATTATTGTTTTTGGGTTGTATATTCCAAGTGGCATTTATATACAGTCTTTCTTTTAGATTGTTCAGTTTTTACTTAATTATTCCACAAGTTATGTTGATATTCCACATTGCTAGGCTTACCTAGTTATAGGCACTAGGTGCCATCACGAGAATGTTCACGGAGGGCGAACTGGGGTCGTGACAAGTTGGTATCAGAGCACTAGGTTTCATAGGAGTCACGGAACACAGGCCAGTTTATTAGAGTCTCGCTGATCGGTACAGAGACGTCTGTTCTTATCTACGAGAGGCTATGTAACTGTTTAGAAAAAAAAATCTTCACTTCATTTGATTTCCTTGTCGTGCGATATTTCTTTTGACATCAATTCTAAACCTCTGTCTTCTAAGTCTCACAGATGGTGAGGACACGTGCTACTCGGGACGATCAGGCACCCGCGCCCTCTACCGCAGTCGTCAGAGGCCAGGGACGCGCACGTGGTGCAGTGAGAACACCTGCGCGAGCCGCCGCCGAGGTACCACCAGCAGATCCAGCCGAGGTCCAGGCAACTGACACGCCTACAACTACTACTAATCCAGCCCTTCAGGAGACTTTGGCACAATTCTTGAGCATGTTTGGTACATTGATTCAGGCAGGATTGATTCGGGTTGTACCGACTATTTCACAGATCGGGGGAGGGACCCAGACTCCTGCTGCCCCCACTCCAGAGCAGCGAGTTCTCATTGGTCAGGTTCCAGGAGTCATGGCGACACAACATGTGGTCCCAGTTCAGCGGGTGGTGAGGACCCCTCACCGAGTAGGGTACATGTGGGTCCAGGAGAGAGAGGACAGACGAGGATAAGAGGGAGAGTACATAGGAGTGAGTAGACATCATAGATTGAGGAGACCCGCTGGCCCTTATTTTGGAGGAAGAGTACGGCATGGTAGAGGTTTCGGGGGCCAGCCAGCTCAGCTTGCATCTCAGATTTTACACCGGGTTTCAGGTGTTCAGGGGTCTCGGAGTACCCGTACTGCACAGTTTCTACTTCCACGTTGGCCACGAGGTTACTTTGAGTGTGGTGACACCCGCCATCTGGTTAGGGACTGCCCCAGACTTAGTAGGGGTGCATCTTCATAGACTTTTTAGCCACGGCGTGCTCAGCAGAGTTCTCAGGCTATGGTTACAGCCCTAGTTGTTACCACACCTACCCTTTCCAAGGCTGTTGTCTCCGATTCTATCATCACAGGTATTTTCATGGTTTGTTATAGAGGTGTACCGATCCTATTCGACCTAGGCTCCGCTTATCCTTATGTGCCTTTTATTTTTTTTGCTCCGCATTTAAGTTTACCTCGGGATTTCCTTGAGTTTTCCTGTTTATGCTTCTACTCCTGTGGGAGATTCTCTTGTTGTGGACCGCATTTTTCGGTCGTGTTTGGTTACTATTCGTGGTTTTGAGACCAGTGCGGATTCATTGTACTCATTATGGTGGATTTTGATATTATCTTGGGCATGTACTGGTTGTCGCCCCATTATGCTATTCTTGATTGTCACGCTGAGACCGTGACGCTGGCTATACCAGGTATTCCGCGTGTTGAGTGGAGTGGTACCTTCGACCACACTCCCAGTAGAGTTATCTCTTTCCTTAAAGCTCAGCGTATGGTTGAGAAGGAGTGTGCCGCGTATTTAGCTCATGTGAGAGATGTCAGTGTTGATACCCCCTTCTGTTGATTCAGTTCCAGTGGTACGGTATTATCCCGGTGTGTTTCCAGCTGATCTTCTGGGCATGCCACCCGATAGAGACATTGATTTTGGCATTGATTTANGTTTTATTCGACCCAGTGTTTCACCTTGGGGTGCTCCTGTCTTGTTTGTGAAGAAAAAGGATGGTTCTATGCGCATGTGTATTGATTATCGCCAGTTGAACAGGGTTACAGTGAATAACCATTATCCCTTGCCTCGTATTGATGATTTATTTGACCAGCTTCAGGGCACACAGGTATTTTCTAAGATTGATTTGCGCTCAGGTTACCATCAGTTGAAGATTCGGGAGCCGGATATTCCGAAGACTGCTTTCAGGACTCGGTATGGCCATTACGAGTTTCTAGTTATGTAATTCGGGCTGACTAATGCCCCCGCAGCATTTATGCATTTGATGCACAGTGTGTTCAGGCCATATCTCGACTCATTCATCATTTTTTTCATATATGATATTCTTGTTTACTCCCGGAGTTGGGAAGATCATGAGCAACACTTGATGACAGTGCTTCAGACCCTGAGAGAGAAGAAGTTGTATGCAAAGTTCTCAAATGTGAGTTTTGGTTGAGTTCTGTGGCATTCTCAGGCTACGTGGTATCGAGTGAGGGTATTCGAGTGGATCTGAAGAAGGTAGAGGCCGTGCAGAGTTGGACCAGGCCGTCCTCAGTTACAGAGATTCGCAGTTTCCTTGGCTTGGCAGGTTACTACCGCCGTTTTGTTAAGGGATTTTCATCGATTGCATCCCCTATGACTAGATTGACCCAGAAGAGTGCTCCATTTCAGTGGATAGAGGAGTGTGAGGCGAGCTTTCAGAAGCTCAAGCCAGCTTTTACTACAGCCCCAATCTTGATATTGACTACTAGTTCGGGGTCTTATACAGTTTATTGTGATGCCTCGCGAGTTGGCCTTGGAGCGGTGTTGATGCAGGATGGTAGGGTGATTGCCTACGCGTCGAGACAGTTGAAGATACATGAGAACAATTACCATGTCCATGACCTTGAGTTAGCTGCCATTGTTCATGCCTTGAAGATCTGGCGTCATTATTTGTACGGTGTGCCTTGTGAGATTTATACTGACCACCGGAGTTTGCAGCACATATTCAGGCAGAAGGATCTAAATTTTCACCAGCGTAGATGGTTAGAGTTTCTAAAGGACTATGACATCACTATATTATACCACCTGGGAAGGCCAATGTGGTGGCCGACGCCTTGAGTCGCCGGGTGGAGAGTTTGGCATACCTTCATGGAGCTGAGAGGCCTCTAGCCTTAGATGTTCAGTCCTTAGCCAGTCAGTTCGTAAGATTGGATCTTTCTGAGACTTGCCGGGTATTAGCTTGTGTGGTTTCTCGGTCTTCCGTATTCGATCGTATCAGGGAGCGGCAATACGATGATCCTCATTTACTTGTCCTCAAGGACACGTTCCAGCACGGTGATGCCAGAGATGTGACCATTGGAGATGACGGGGTATTGAGGATGCAGGGTCGGATTTGTGTGCCCAATGTTGATGGGCTTCGGGAGTTGATTTTAGCTGAGGCCCACAGTTCGCGGTATTCCATCCATCCGGGTACCACGGAGATGTACCAGGATCTGAGACAGCACTATTGGTGGCGAAGAATGAAGAAGGATATAGCAGAGTTTGTAGCCAAGTGTCTCAACTGTCAGCAGGTCAAATGTGAGCATCAGAGACCGGGATGGTTACTTCAGCAGATCGAGCTTCCAGAGTGGAAGTGGGAGCGGATCACCATGGACCTTGTGGTTGGACTTCCTCGGACCTTGAGGAAGCATGATGCTATTTGGGTGATTGTGGATCGGCTGACCAAATCAGCCCATTTCCTTCTGGTACTGACTACTTATTCATCGGAGCGGTTGGCGGAGATTTATATTCGGGATATCGTTCGTCTGCATGGTATTCCAGTTTCTATTATCTCGGACAGAGGTACTCAGTTCACTTCACGACTCTGGAGAGCCGTTCAGCAGGAGTTAGGTACTAGGGAGGAGTTGAGCACAACATTTAACCCCCAGACGGACGGACAGTCCGAGCGCACTATTCAGATTCTTGAGGATATGCTCTGTGCGTGTGTGATTGAGTTTGGAGGGTCTTGGTATCAGTTCTTGCCATTGGCATAGTTTGCTTACAACAACAGTTATTAGTCCAGCATTCAGATGGCGTCGTATGAGGCTTTATATGGTAGGAGGTGCAGATCTACGGTGGGTTGGTTTGAGCCGGGTGAGGCCAGGCTATTGGGCACAGAGTTGGATCAGGATGCATTGGAGAACGTCAAGGTGATTCAGGATAGACTCCGTACAGCCCAGTCCAGACAGAAGAGTTACGCGGACCTTAGGGTTCGTGATGTTTCATATATGGTCGGAGAGCGGGTTCTGCTTCAGGTTTCGCCTATGAAGGGCGTTATGAGATTTGGGAAGAAAGGGAAGTTGAGTCCGAGGCTTTTTGGACCTTTTGAGATATTGAGGAGTGTTGGGGAGGTTGCTTATGAGCTTGCCTTACCTCCCAGCTTGGCAGGGGTTCATCCGGTATTTCATGTTTCGATGCTCCGGAGGTATCACGGTGACCTGTCTCATGTCATGGATTTCGGTTCAGTCCAATTGGACAAGGATCTATCATATGTTGAGGAGCCTGTATCTATATTGGACATGCAGGTAAGAAAGCTCAGGTCAAAGAACACTGCTTCAGTAAAGGTTCAGTGGCGGGGTCAGCCGGCCGAGGAGGCGACCTGGGAGACCGAGCAGGATATGCGCAGCAGTTTCCCTCATCTTTTCACTACTTGAGGTATGTCTTTATGCTCGTTCGAGGACAAAAGAATGTTTAAGTGTAGGAGGATGTGACGACCCGGTCGGCCGTCTTAAGAATTAACGCCCCGATCCCCTATTAACTGTTTTTCCCCAAGTCTATTTCTGCTAAATTGAATTGCCGGGACATTCGGTTTTGAGTTTCGGAGAGTTTTGGGACACTTAGTCCCTAAATGAGAGCTTAAGTGTTGGAAAGTTGCCCGTAGTTAGAGCAGTGTGAAGACGGCCTCGGAATGGAAATCCGATGGTTACGTTAGCTCCGTTAGGTGATATCGGGGTTGGGAGCGTGTTTGAAATGTATTTTGGAAGTCCGTAGCTCATTTAGGCTTGAAATGCTGAAGTTTGAATTTTTGGAGTCTCCAGCCCGATAGTGAATTTTTGATCCGAGGGTCGGAATGGAATTTCGGAAGTTTTAGTAGTTCCGTCATGTCTTTTGGGATGTGTGTGCAAAATTTGAGGTCATTCGGATGAGTTTAGACGTGTTTCGGCGTCGGATGTGAATTCTAGAATTTCCCTAAGTTCCTAGGCTTGAACCTATGCATAATCGATGTTTTTGATGTTATGAGACGTGTCTTTAAGGCTCGACCTAGTTTGAATGAAGTATTAAGGTTAGTTGGTGGTTTTGGTTGAGGTCCCGGGGGCCTCGGGGTCGTTTCAGATGCTTAGCGGGAGAAATTGGGACTTAGCTACTGTAGAGCCAGGCCTCTTCTGGTGTCTTCGCACCTGCGAAGGTTTTTCCGCAGGTGCGAACTCGGAGGCGCGCGGGGCTTGATCGCAGGTACGATAAGGGGAGATTTGACCAGTGGTCGCAGGTGCGACCTGGGTTCCGCAGGTGCGGGACCGCAGGCGTGACCAAACGACCGCAGGTGCGGCCCCAGTGGACTTAAGTGATTTCCGCACCTGCGATGCTTTTTCTGCAGGTGAGGGGATCGAAACCACAGGTGCGAATTCCCTGCGTGTTTTATTCCAATAATCCGAGAGTTTATTTCATAATTCTAAAAATCGTGTAAGGGCTCAAGAATTGGCGATTTCCTGTGGGTTTTGAAGAGAAGGATCATTGGTCATATTTTCTAATCCTAATTCATTGTTAGACCATTAATACCCGTTGTTTTCTTTAGTTTAATTATCAAAAATGGGGGAAAACCATAGGAAATTGATGAAATTTCCCCAACCCGATATTATGAGAATTTAAGGGTTTTTTGGCACCGGATTTCTATTGTTTCTGATTGAGTGAGTTCGTGAGTGAATGGGTGTCCGGAAAATATAACTTTTACCCGATTCCGAGATGTGGGCCCGAGGGGCATTTTGGTCATTTTACCTAATTTCGCGCCTTAGCTTGAATTAAATAGTAAAAATCAGTTGCATGAGATGTTGATTTTACGATATGTAATGTATAGATTTGGACCATTTGGAGTCGGATACTCGTGGAAAACGTGTGGTTTCGAGTTGATTTTGAGCCGGTTCGAGGTAAGTGGCTTGTCTAACCTTGTGTGGGGGACCTTTCCCCTTAGGATTTGATATTTGGTAATTGAATACCTTGTACGTGAGGTGATGAGCACGTACTTGTGCTAATTGTTGAAATCCGGTTTTACTTTAAATATTTAGACTGAGTTTCTTTCTTACCTGCTTTATTCTACTTGCAATTATAGNTTTAATTGTACTACGTGAAGCATGTTAGGCTAGAACTACTTGTTACCTTGTATTTTTGCACTCTATTTCTGAATGTCTTCTTGTTGTGGCTGCGCATTTCTTTGGGACTACGGGACGGTTTCCCGGGAGATCCCCCTGCATATTTACTTTGGGACTACGGGACGGTATCCCAGGAGATCCCCCTGCATATTTACTTTGGGACTACGGGACGGTATCCCGAGAGATCCCCCTGCATATTTACTTTGGGACTACGGGCCGGTATCACAGGAGATCCCCTTGCACATTTATTTTGGGACTACGGGACGGTATCCCGCGAGATCTCCCTGCACATTTACTTTGGGACTACGGGACGGTATCCCGGGAGATCCCCCTGCACACTGGTAATTGAACTACGGGTCGGTATCCCGGGAGATCCTTCGGATATACATATGATGGACTATTGGACGGTATCCCGGGAGATCCACTAGACAGCAGAGAAAAGGACTACAGGACGGTATCCTGGGAGATCCTCATTGTTACCATTGTTATTGAGTTGTTCATATTCCGTGTTACTCTGTTCTTGTGTTTGGATATTGCCTTGTTTGACCTGTCTTATTTCACTGCTGTATTCATTATTTCTTTCTGTTTTCATACTGTAAATTCCTATTATATTGTTTAACCTCAGTAGGGCCCTGAACTTCCTCGTCACTACCCGACCGCGGGTAGGCTTGGCACTTACTGAGTACCGCTGTGGTGTACTCATGCCCTTTCCTGCGCATGTTTTTCATGTGCAGATCCAGGTACCTCCACCCAGACGCACTATCCCCGAGGTTGAGAGATATAGCAGAGACTTCGAGGTACATCTGCCGCGTTAGCGGACCAGGAGTCTCTATCTTATTCCAGCCTTAGTGGAAAGCTTTTCCTTCTTTTCAGTTGTTTAGACATTCTGGAGTTAGAGCAATGTAGTACATTTCTGTTTGCCTGTGTTTCCCGTGAATTTCCGGGTTTTGGGGTGATATTGTAGACTTCCGCATTATTTTTTTTGGGTTGTATATGCCAAGTGGAATTTATATGCAGTCTTTCTTTTAGATTGTTCAGTTTTTACTTAATTATTCCATAAGTTATGTGTATATTCCGCATTGCTAGGCTTACCTAGTTATAGGGACTAGGTGGCATCACGACAATGTTCACAGAGGGCGAACTGGGGTCGTGACACAATTTCCATCCTCATCCTTAAAGTAAGTAATTTTGTTATTTCTTCTTCTATTAGAGGCAGATATGTGAAAGAATTTTGTATTTTCATCCCCTTCATTTAATCGCATTATTCTAGAGCTCAATTTTCAGTAATCCTCTTCAATCTTAAGAATGTCATTATAGTCTTTTTTAAGATTACATTCTAGGGTTTAGAGGAAAGTGCTATGAGTATAGTTCCTAGAGTTTTGAATACCCTGGAGTCTTGCTATTATTTTCCCATTATGTCTCCAAAAGTCTTATCTTTCCAAGGCTTAATACTATCTATAAAGTTTTTACTAGCACAAATATAGTCAACACCATGCCAATTTTTTTTTAACAAGAGCTTGGAAATCCGGGTGTCTACACCATAAGTCTCTAAACGGAAGGGTTGAGTATGCTCTTGTCTATTTCTAGGAATTAGCTCCACTAAAATTGGATTATGGTTGGAGTTGGTTTTGGACAAATAAATTATAGAGTAGTTTGGAAATAGTTCACACCATTCTTCATTTCCTAATACTTTGACCAATCTTTCCATTATTAGACCTTTGTTTCTATGCCTATGGTTTGACCAAGTGTATTTACACCCTTTGTATCCCAAATCCATAAATTTACACTTGCACATTTTATATAATAGGTAATATGCCCTATTTTCATTTATAGTCCCCCCCCCCCAAATTTGTCATTTGAGCCTAATATATTGTTAAAATCACCTCCTATCATCCAATGGCCTTTATAACTACTAGAAATGTTTTCTAGATTATCCCACATAACATTTCTATATTGGTAATTAGTGCTAGCATAAATAGAAGAAAATAACCAAGTTTTGCGTATGGGCAGTACCTCAATTGTAGCATGAATCTCATGGTTCCTGCAGATGAAGTTATGGATAGTGACCACCTCATGGTTTCACATAACTACCATGCCATCTGATTGGCCTTTTGCTGGTACTTCTATCAATTCCGAGAATCCAAAATCATCAAGAATTTGTTCATGGTTTATCATTCTAGTTTCTAACAAGGTTACCATGCAAGGCCTGTGAGTATCTATCATTTCTCTAAGGTTTCTTCTAAAATTATCATTGTTCCCCCTCTTACATTCCAGATGATGAAAACAGTTGGACGATTCATTGATTGATTTAGATTCACATTCATTGGTTCCCCATTCTACCTCACCCCTCCCAGAAAGAAAGGGTTCCTTCGTAGAGATGGAACTAGGATCATCGCTCTGTTACCCACTGTTGGATCCTGGGGTGGTCTGATATCCATCGAGCACTAGTAAAGTGCTAGGGGACAATTGAGCACATTCATCTTCTCTTGCATCTCCGTGAAAAAATACACTTTTACCCCGTCTAGGTTTGAGAATTCTAGGACTTGCTCTGAGCCTAGGTTGAGGTGTTCTTCTATCTCCTCCTCCCTTACTGCCTCTGCCTGACCTTGTTCTTGCATTGCAAAGGGGTATGGTGGTGGTAAATGTGGGTTCACTTAGTTTATTAGTTGTTCCTGAGCCTGTTGGGTGGTCTCCCAAGGCATGAAGATGGGGTTCAGATGAGTTAGCATTTCTGATGGGAAGAAGAGGATGTCTGGGGGGGGGGGGGGGGGGGGGGGGTGTTCTGTGGTTGTATTGGATTGAAATATGGTGGCATGTTCCACTGATTTCTCATTGCATGCACTAGATTTGGGTTCAATGATGGTGCTAGTGGGTGAAGGATGTTGTTGAGCCAAACTTGATTCAAGTAATTGCTCCCTGCAAGTCTCACCCCCTCTGTTATTAGTTGTGCTAGGTAATGCGTGTTTTGAAGGATTACTATCGATTCCTGACCATTGACTTGGATGATGAACGAGACTGCATGTCCCATTAGACCCATTTCCATCCACTAGAGAGGTTGATAGTCTTGGGCCTAAGGGGTTGGACGTAGATGATTTGGGAGTTCACTGGTTGTGGAGGGGATGGGGGTAGGTTTTCCATTGTTTGATTTATATGTTGTCTTAATATTTGAATTAGTCTGTGTCTCCTTCTTAGGGTAGATGGGATTCTTGGCATTTTGAATAGATTGTCGGGTATTTAACGGGTTAAAGGCAGGCGTGGGATTAGGGTTATCAATGGAGAGGATGGGATTGGTGGTTGTGGTAATGATTGAAAATTTTTCTTGCATGCCCTCTGAGTGGACAACGTTTAGATTTATAGGGAGATAGTCCATGGATATAGTATCCATTCCGTGCTCAATGGAAGAAGCCATTTGTTTTTCTTTGGGCTATTTAAGAGCCATTTGGACATCATGCTTTTGGGAGATAATATCCTCATATTTTTGGGATAGATTTTTACTTGTAGAATATGTTATATAGGGATTAGTAGTAGGCTTTTTTGTTAATTGGGTGGACTGCCAGGTAGAGTTAGTAGTATTGAAAGAGTTAATATCATTATTAGTAGTATCTAATTGCATGGCATAATTATCATTAGTAGTGGCAGTAGACACGTAGGAGTATACTAATATCATGTTATTTGCTGGGGAGTCCATGTGTCTAGTTGCATGGGAATTTTTTGAAGAATTTTTATTTTCATTTTTTGTGGTTTTGTTCAAAACCATTTTCTCATGACCTAAGAGGGAGAAGTTGTTTTGGACTGGTAAGGTGGTATTGTCTATACTCATCCTAGTAAAAAATTTCCTACCATTGTTAACTGAATTTTGAGCGGATTCTTTCGATTTGTATTATAAAATTTGAGTATCAATGTACTTACCCATATTGGAATTGAATAATTTTACTGAGATACCTGGACCATCAATCTTTCCCTTGGATTGACGTTATTTGTTGAATTGGTTTTTGAAATCTGCCTCTTTCCTTTGTTGAAAGAAACGATTTTCCATTCTCCTTCTTGATTTTCCTCGTTTGAACTTGGTTTCTCATTGCCTGGGTAGGGGCTTGTTTTGGTATCCTTTTGGATGTAACTACATTGAGAAAAAATGTGTCCCAGTCTTCCACAATTTTTGCAGAGAAGATTTTCCCCTTCATAGTGTATATATTGTTTGTGGTTACCAATATAGATGAAATGTTGTACTGAAAATTCCACACAAAGTCTGGCATAGCAATCCCTCATTGTTGTTGATGTGCAAACATCAATTTTCAGTAAACGTCCAATGGATTTGCCAATTTTTCCAAGATTTCTCCATCATAAAACTCCGTTGGTAGTTGTGGTAGCCTAATCCATATTGCTGAGGTTGTCAATTTTCCTTTTTAGCCACAAAATTTGGTTTTGATTTGGCCACCGAAAGGTAATGGCCATTTACGAACCACGGGCCTTGATGACGAGCTTTCTCCATGTTTTTCTTTTTTTGAATTTTATTATAAAGTAATCTTCTCCTAAATCAATTAGTGAAAAAATATTCTGTTGGTCGCCAAAGCTCTTGGATTTTTTTCTTTAAGTATTGATGTAGCATACGTTTTCCAAAGAGATTGAGACAAAGAATGCTGAGTTCTTTGAATATATTTATCCATTGTCCGATAAAATTTCACATACACCCGTTAAAACAAATAGTGAAATAACCTCTAATGAGGAACTGAGAAGGAGCAAAAGGCCTAGGAAAGAATATTTTTCTTATGGAAATGATTTTCAAACTTTTCTTGTCGTTAATGAACCATCAAATTATTTTGAAGCTATATCTTCTTCAGAAGCTAATTATTGGATAGAGGCAATAAAAGTTGAAATCGATTCTATTTTGAAAAATAAAATATGGATTTTAAAAGATTTGCCTCCTGGTGCAAAACCTATTGGTTGTAAATGGATTTTCAAAAAGAAATTTAATCCTGATAGATCTTTAGATAAATATAAAGCTCGGTTAGTAGCAAAAGGATTTTGTCAAAAATAGAATATAGATTATTTTGATATATTTGCAACAGGGACTAGAATTTCTTCTATTCGAGCTTTAATTACCTTAGCTTCAATCCGTAAGCTTTTTATCCACCAAATGGATGTCAAAGCTGCTTTTCTAAATGGTGATTTAGGAGAAGAAATTTATATGGTTCAACCTGAAGGTTGTTTCATTCCTGGACAAGAAAATAAAGTTTATAAATTAGTTAAATCTCTTTATGGCCTTAAACAAGCTCCTAAGCAGTGGTATGAGAAATTAGAACAAGTCTTACTGAGAGACGGTTTTTCTTCAGTTGAGGTAGATAAATGTGTTTATACTAAAGTGGTAGACAACTATTATGTGATAATATGTCTGTATGTTGATGCCATGCTTATATTTGGTACAAGTTTAAGTATGTGCAAAGTACTAATTTATTTATGTCTGCTAGTTTTGATATGAAAGATCTAGGTGAAGTAAATATGATATTGGGAGTTAATGTCACGACCCAATATCCCTAAGGTCGTGATGGCGCTGGACAAAAAGTCAGGGAAGCTAAATCATTAATTAATTGAACTAACTTTCCGGTTTTAACACTTATGAAAAACATTTTGCGTTCACTTTATTACATGATAATCAAATAAAAGTCTGTTAATTAAAAACAGTGATTTAAAGATTTCACTTAAGAAATTACATCCCGATACATCTCCCAGAACCCGGTGGCGCAAGTACATGAGAAATTTTTAAGAATTTATACAATCATTACAAAGCCAGTCCGAAATACAACTGGACAAGGAAATTAAAAATGAATAAATATAGTATGAAAGAGACACTGTCAGCCGCGGTCGCCTCCGGATGGTGCAGATCGCCTAAGTCTCCGAATCCTCCACATTGCTATGAAAGTACCTGTGCAATAAAATGCACAACAAGTGTAGCATGAGTACAAAAATAACATATACTTAGTAAGTCGCCCGCCTAACCTCAGAGAGGTAGTGACGAGAGGTCAAATTAGACACTTACTAAAGGTCCATTTAAAATATTTAAGAGTGACACTAAGCATGGTTTTATCATATGCAAATTATAAAACAAGATTTAAATATCTTTCAACTCCGTTAACGTTAATACGTTATATCTTCGTCATATTAACGATTAATCAACATGGTGATTTAATAAAATAATAATAATTCGACGGGAAGGAACAACTTCTTCCAAAAGTCTTTTTAATAGCTTTAAATCTCTGTCATTTCAATTGACAACTTAATATTTCAGGCCAGTAATCAGGCAAATATCATAGCAACTACGCAGCAAATATCATGCGCAAGCAATGCCGAGGGTCGAACGGCGCGGACCAACAATAATAAAATGTGCATTGCCGAGGGTCGAATGGCTCAAACCATAGATGCATCTATCTGCCCCGCTCGCGAATCGATCATGCGACGTGGTTAACATAATACGGCTAGCCTGCTCGCGAATCATACGTGCGACTCAGGTGCTCATATGAATACATATACAAATATAGGGTCTTCTTGCTCGCGAATCACTCAAGCGACTAAGGCACCCAAAGTTACACATATCCACATAATGAATTCGTATTTTATCAAAAAAACAGATTTTCTCAGGAAAGTGGTAAAATATTTATTAAAAGAAACATGAAATATAGGTTTTGAAATCTTTGTTTTTGAAACTCATTTGTCAAGTTTAGTGATACTCCATGATACAACCCAGTCCAGGTACACATATATTCACAGCGGAAACAATTCTCTTTTTAGAAGGTTAACAATATGAGCTCTAGCTTTCTTTTAGACATTCAATTACGTTTTCGGTCGTATTAGGAGTTTAGTATTACATGCAGGGTTACAGGTACACACATAAGGCATGCTAGTGGGTCCTAGGCTATCCGGACATGGCATAATAGTAGCTACGCACGGACTTCCGTCACCTCGTGCGTACGTAGCCCCCGAAGACAATAACATGTATTGAACTAATTCACCTAGGGGGACAATTCCCCCTCACAAAGTTAGAAAGGAGACTTACCTCGCTCCGAAATTCCAACACCGGCTTCCAAGCCTCTCCGATGACTCCAACGAACACACAACGCTCCGAAACTACCACAAAACGGCAAAGCAATGAAAATTCATCCTAATACTCACAACAAATTCAGATTATATACTTTCCCAACCCCGCTCGGAGAAATGACCAAAATGCCCTTGGGTCCACGTGCCCGGAAATTCGAAATTCTTGAAAATACATGCTACCCATAGCTCTACTAGTTCAATCACGCTATTTACTCTACATCCCATACTCAAATTCGTGGCTAAATTCCAAATTTACATTTTCTAGGTTTTTCTTCAAAAACCCCAAATTTTCCCACAGTTTCCCATATCAAATTTATGCATCAATCTTGTATTTAACCTTAGAAACGAGTAGAAATAACTTATCTATGATCCCTGATGAAATCTCCCTTGAAAATCTCTCCAAAAATCGCCTCAACCAAATGAAAAATGAGAGAGAAATGGCACAAACCTCGATTTTAAAACATTCTACCCAGACATCTCTTTGCACCTGCGGTCCAATAGCCGCTCATGCGGCTCCATACCTCCGGAAATTCCATCACAGGTGCGGCTCTAACTCGACCTAGCAAAAATCCCGCTCCTGCGACCCACTCTTCGCACTTGCGACTCCGCAGGTGCGACCAAACTCTCGCACCTGCGGTCCCCTCAGCTCCAACCCCAAATCTCGCACCTGCGACGCCCTTAGCCACACCTGCGGCTCCGCACCTGTGGTCAAAGCCACGCAGGTGCGGTTACACCAGATGACAACAGTCTTCACTTCTTCAAAATTCAAATTCTTGATCCGATAACCACCCGGAATCCACCCGAGGCCTCCGGGAGCCCGTCCAATCACACCTACCTGTCCCAAAACATGACATGGGCTTGCTCGAGCCCTCAAATCACATCAAACAACGCCGAAATCATGAATCACACTCGAATCCAATTCTTTAAGAAATTAGAATTTCAAACTTCTACATCCGACGCCGAAGCCTATCAAATCACACCCGATTGACCTCAAATTTTGCACATAAGTCGTATTCAACATTGCGGACCTGATCAAACTTCCAGAATTGAATTCCGACCTCGATATCAAAACTTCCACTTCCGGTCGGATTTCTCAAAAACCTTCAAATTTCTATCTTTAGCTAAATGACTTCAAAATGACCTACAGACATCCAAATTCACTTCCGATCGCGCTCCCAATTCCAGAATCACCATACGGAGCTTTTCCCAGACTCGGAATCCAAAACAGACATCAATCTCACTGATATGCACTTCAAGCCCAAATTCATGAAACTCTTCTAAAATGCTAACTTCCACAATATATGCCGAAACGCTCCCGGGTTACCCAAAAACCGATCCGAACATACACCCAAGTCTGAAATCATCATACGAACCTGATGGAACCTTCAAATCCTGATTCGGAGATCGTTTACTAAAAAATTCAGTCTTAGTCCATTTCTCCAACTTAAGGCTTCTGAAATGAGAATTTTCTTTCCAAATCAATTCTAAACTTCCTGAAATTCGATTCCGAGCATGCCTGCGGGTCATAATACCTGAAACCAAGCTGCTCACGACTTCAAACTGCTGAATGACGCGCTAGAACTCAAAACGACCGGTCGGGTCATTACATTCTCCCCCACTTAAATCGACGTTCGTCCTCGAACGTGCTAAGAACTACTCTGGAGTTACCTGAAATCACTGTTTAACATCTCGAGCACCTGCCCGTGCTACCACAACCCAGTCAAGCACAATAGCTTGATCAAATTTGGAGATTTCTTCTCTTATCCACATAATAAGCTCAGAATTCATCCAAACACTTGAAATTTCTCTAGCGAGGCCTAGTTTCAATATATATAAGCACTGCATCAACTAGCACACGATATACCAGATCATAACTGCATACCCTTGCTGAATCGGCACCATGCACAACATAACTCATCGTCTGGCCACAATGACGCTCCCTGAACCTTAATAGCCAAGGTCCACGAATCTGATGCTCCTGATGCACCTCATAACAATTATACAGACATCCTGCTATAATGCTGGTGATACAACCACAACGGAGGAAATGCGCAGAAATTCGCACTCAACTGCAGAGTTAACAAATCCTTGAATACCTCATCTTGACTAGAATCGTCACTCCCATTATGAACCTGAATGATGGTATTTGTTCTTTAATATACACTTCACATAACCTTATCGTACTGATCCGGTCCGAAAAACTCGTCTCACCTAGTATGAACTGCTCAGACAACAAATCACCCCAAACATGGCTCAGAACTTCACCTGATACCGTATCGCCCAATAGGCCATAACTCGAACATGATAATAAGAAACGACTCAGGACGGAACTACTCAGCTCACGCAACTAATATGAATTCTTACTAGAAAATAGGAAATAAATCACAAGAAAATAATTACATATTAACCCTTCTCATCATCACACCGTTGCGGCGTGCAACCCGATCTGAATAACATACCCGTGGCGACGTGCCACCCGATCCACACATAATATTTACATAAGAGGATATATATACGGAGCCGATTTGCTCACTATTACAATTTACTGAATACTGATCATAAGCACGCTAAGTGCATAATACCATCCTGGGGAGACTGATAAAGCCATAGGCTACAAAACTCAAACACAACTGAGGTGAGATATATATATTCATACATATATACACACTCAGGATCTCAGGATCTATCCTGCTCACATAACATCCTCGCTACGCGGGACCTCAACACATAAGAAATTATTAAGCCGTTTCACAACTCGTACGACACAATCACAATAACACATAAATTTGACGAAGACGGAACAACACCCGTTGTTCTAATACCTTTACATGAGAAGTGCTCTAATGAAATGAACATGTCGGGCTCATACGGAGCCGATAATCATATTTAAATCCATCCACAAACATCGAGCCACCTCGCTCGCACCAAACTTAGCTATTAGCTTTTACCTGGGTCCACATTAACCCACTTTTTCTCATAATACACGAGAACAACCATCATCACCGAGACTAACACCCCATAATACATAATCAACTGAACGGAATGCCCTCCAGGCGTAAATTCTCAATTAAGCAATATTGCACTTCTTTGTACTCAGTCCAAATCTGAATTCCATCAAGTGACTACATGTCACACTTTATACAATATTTTCGCGGTCATGCTTTCACGACCTTCCACACAAGTCAACAAGTATGCCCATCCATAACATCGACCACACTAAGGCCGCAAAACACATCAAGAACCCATGACCAGGGTACAAAGCCTCTTTTACCGAATATCAATCTCAGGTGACACTGAAGATAACATCAGCTTACTCTGAACTTTTAAATCACTTTGTATTGCTCTTCCGAGCTCATGACATCCTTATAAACATCGGACCTAAATCTCGATTCTTACTCCCAGTTACATACTGCTTCCCGTACTTAACATACCAACACGAGGTAGCGCAAGAATTCCATCATAACTTTCGAACCACCAATAGGGTGAACAGTTCATCATATAGAAAATTTTTACTTGACTCAATTCAAGAGTATCATCTCAACACACGAGTGAATCCCCATTATCACCCAATCATGCAAATTCTTAAGTAGTAGTTTATACCACCATAACCTTTCCGGGGTCTGCCTATACCTGACAGGCCATAGCACTCAAATGCTCCCACATGAGATCCGTTACGACGGCCGACAAGCCCCGCACACACCGGCACAAACCACATGCATAACCAAATCACATCAAAGGAACCAATCACTCACGCAAATGTGCCATTTCAACCATGGCTAATCAATCCATCTTCTTTTAATCATCATTAATTACCTCAGGAACAATAACAACTTCCTTCAACCCATAGCGAACTCAACCCTCACTCATCCCAAGTGACCTTGATTCACGAGACTATGCTGCCCAAATCCCGCAACTCGTCTCATACCCTTCTGATAATCTTTTCTTCAATCCGGAGTCTATTTGTCCACTCCTCCAATATTCTCCTACATGCTGAAACATATCATAGAACATTCCAACTATCCTCGTTTTTCTCAGATATTACTCTGCAAAAGCTCGATTATCGATCATACTGCTGCTTGAAATCCTTAAACGCCGCATTCTTTAACTTTTGAACTCACTAGGACCGCTATTGAGAGTCACCCACTCTGACTGGCCCCGAATACAATCAACTCCAAGGCTCTCCTAGCACATGAACACCTTTTTAATTGAAATACGTGACTGAGTCACTGTCCTTACAACTCGCCCATGCCTTAAGCATAAATTCTGAATCTCCCAAAGCCTAACCCTGATCCGACAAGGCCAAATTTTGCACATATTCATCAAATCCCACGCACAATTACAATTTTACTCCTTTTTCCTTAGCTGAAATAACTTGCCAACACGCCGACAATCCTGCAACCCAACTACAGATGGTGGGACTCCCCCACTTAACCCGAAGCTACTCCTTGCACCACTCTAGACCCTGGTGAGATCCTTCCTCTTTTGATAACACGATCTTGCTCAACCAATCCGTCCAATTCTTCCAAATTCTCTTGCTAGCACTCGCTAAATACTCGAATTCTCTAGCATCATTCACACATTCTATCCCCTACCGACTAGCCACTAGAACCCCTCTCAGAACCTGCCAACCCCACCATTTCTAACCTATCCCCAGAAGACAACCCACCTGTGGAAATGACCCGCGGACACCTCCCAGCGACGCTGAAATGCACGCTCTCTGTGACCTCAATACCCCATCCTACGCCTTGCTTTATTTACCAACTTACTAGTTCGTCCGCTCCTCATGGACACCCATAATGCGCAACAATATATCCAAATTCCAAGTTGTGCTGCCGTTCCCCTACTTTGCGACTGCTCGACTTCCGCTTCTTACACCTAGCCTCTTATAAATGGAACCACCGGCTAGCCTTACTTCAGGACCATTCTCTGTAGCTCTCAAACCAGCAAATCACCACGACTTCAAGCTCTCCGAAGATCATCTCTTCCCTAGCTGACTTCATTACCAACCCCTATCCGGTACTGAACCACTGCACCTCATGATCTCTGCCAAACACACTCTTCAATGCTTTCTCTCAATACTCTAACCCTACACAACCGAAGAACCCATAACACCGACAAATTAATGCACTCCATTCGATAAATGACGACGATGACACGTCACAGGTGCATATCCCATATCACTTGAAGACACCAAGTCTTACTACCTTATCAACCCCGACCGTACCATTCATAACCCAAATTCTCTTCCTCTGCCGACACAAAAGCACTGAAATCTCGAAATCAAACTCTGAGAAGAACTCCCTTCAAACCATTCATCTTCCCCAATATACGGGCAAACGTTCTATCATCATATCGACACCACGCGACAATAAATTGCAACCATCATCACTACCCGAGCACATCCTTAAGGCTCCCAAAACACAGCTACTGAGCTGAAACAACATGTTACCCTTTTTGTAGGGCCATAACAACGGCCACAACCAATTACACATGAAAGCATCTCGAATTACATTCGTAGCACCATTTCCATTCCTCAAATTCCATATCCATAGCAAGCGCATCGCGACGCATAATATTGAGTAGGAATGAACATAGGCATAAGACTCAAAGGAATCAACTCGCACGATGAAGAATCAAGAAGGGAAGTACTCCTAACAGCCCTGTAGCCTCTCGAAGATAATTACAGATGTCTCCGTACCGATCCGCAAGACTCTACTAGACTTGCTCATGACTCGTGAGACCTACGGGAACCTAGCGCTCTGATACCATGTTGTCACGACCCAAAATCCCTAAGGTCGTGATGGCGCCGGACATAAAGTCAGGCAAGCCAAATCATTAAGTAATTGAAATTACTTTCCGGTTTTAACATTTATGAATACATTTTCGTTCACTTTATTACATGATAATCAAATAAAAGTCTGTTAATTAAAAACGGTGACTTAAAGATTTCACTTAAGCAAGTACATCCCGATACATATCCCAGAACCCGGTGGCACAACTACATGAGCAATTTCTAAGAATTTATACAATCATTACAAAGCCTGTCCGAAATACAACTGGACAAGGAAATTTGAAATGAATAAATACAGTATGAAGGAGACTCTGTCAGTTGCGGTCGCCTCCGGATGGTGCAGCTCGAATAAGTCTCCGATTCCTCCACATTGCTATGAAAGTACCTGTGCAATAAAATGCACAACAAGTGTAGCATGAGTACAAAAACAACATGTACTTCGTAAGTCGCCCGCCTAACCTCAGTGAGGTAGTGATGAGAGGTCAAATTAGACACTTACTAAAGGTCCATTTAAAATATTTAAGAGTGAAACTAAGCATGGTTTTATCATAGGCAATTTATAAAACAAGATTTAAATATCTTTCAACTCCGTTCACATTAACACTTTATATCTTCGTCATATTAACGATTAATCAACATGGTGATTTAATCAAATAATAATAAATCGACGAGAAGGAACAACTTCTTCCAAAAGTGTTTTTAATAGCTTTAAATCTCTGTCATTTCAATTGACAACTTAATATTTCAGGCCAGTAATCAGGCAAATATCATAGCAACTACGCAGCAAATATCATGCGCAAGCAATGCCGAGGGTCGAACGGCGCGGACCAACAATAATAAAATATGCACTGTCGAGGGTCGGACAGCTCGAACCATAGATGCATCTATCTGCCCCGCTCGCAAATCGATCATGCGACGCGATTAACATAATACAGCTAGCCTGCTCGTGAATCATACATGCGACTCAGGTGCTCATATGAATACATACACAAATACATGGTCTTCCTGCTCGCAAATCACTCAAGCGACTCAGGCACCCAAATTTACACATATCCACATGATGAATTCGTATTTTATCAAGAAAACAGTTTTCTCACGAAAGTGATAAAATATTTATTAAAAGAAACATGAAATATAGGTTTTGAAATCTTTGTTTTTGAAACTCATTTGTCAAGTTTAATGATACTCCATGATACAACCCAGTCCAGGTACACATATATTCACAGCGGAAAAAAAATTCTCTTTTTAGAAGGTTAACAATATGAGCTCTAGCTTTATTTTCAGACATTCAATTACGTTTTCGGTCATATTAGCATTTTAGTATTACTTGCAGGGTTACAGGTACACACATAAGGCATGCTAGTGGGTCCTAGGCTACCCGAATATGGTATAATAGTATCTACGCACGGACTTCCGTCACCTAGTGCGTACGTATCCCCCGAAGACTAGCATGTATTGAACTAATTCACCTAGGGGGACAATTCCCCCTCACAAAGTTAGAAAGGAGACTTACCTCGCTCCGAAATTCCAACACCGACTTCCAAGCCTCTCCGATGACTCCAACGGACGCACAACGCTCCGAAACTACCACATAATGGCAAAGCAATGAAAATTCATCCTAATACTAACAACAAATTCAAATTACATACTTTCCCAACCCCGCTCGGAGAAATGACCAAAATTCCCTTGGGTCCACGTGCCCGGAAATCCGAAATTCTTGAAGATACATGCTACCCATAGCTATACTAGTTCAATCATGCAATTTACTCTACATCCCATACTCAAATTCGTGGCTAAATTCAAAATTTACATTTTCTAGGTTTTTCTTCAAAAACCCCAAATTTTTCCAACAATTTCCCATATCAAATTTATGCATCAATATTGTATTTAACCTTAGAAACGAGTAGAAACAACTTACCTCTGATCCCTGATGAAATCTCCCTTGAAAAGCTCTCTAAAAACCTCCTCAACAAAATGAAAAATGAGAGAGAAATGGCACAAACCCGATTTTTAAAACATTCTGCCCAGGCATCTCTTCGCATCTGCGTTCCAATAGCCGCTCCTGTGGCTCCACACCTGCGGTTCCATCGTAGGTGCGGCTTTGACTCGACACAGCAAAAATCCCACTCCTACAACCCACTCTTTGCACCTGCGACTCCGCAGGTGCGACCAAACTCCCGCACTTGCAGTCCCCTCAGCTCCAACCCCAAATCTCGCTCTTGCGGCTCCGCACCTGCGGTCAAAGCCACGCAGGTGCAGTTACACAACATGACAGTAGTCTTCACTTCTTCAAACTTCAAATTCTTAATTCGACAACAACCCGGAATCCACCCGAGGCCCCCGGGACCCCGTCCAATCACACCAACCTATCCCAAAACATGACACGGACTTGCTCGAGCCCTCAAATCACATCAAACAACGCCGAAATCATGAATCACACTCAAATCTAATTCTTTAAGAACTTAGAATTTCAAACTTCTACATCTGACGCCGAAGCCTATCAAACCACACCCGATTAACCTCAAATTTTTCACACAAGTCGTATTCAACATTGTGGACCTGCTCCAACTTCCGGAATTGCATTCCAACCTCGATATCAAAACTTCCACTTCCGGTCGGATTTCTCAAAAACCTTCAAATTTCTATCTTTAGCCAAATGACTTCAAAATGACCCACAGACATCCAAATTCACTTCTGATCGCGCTCCCAATTCCAGAATCACCATACGGAGCTTTTCCCAGACTCGAAATCCCAAACGGACATCAACCTCACTGATATGCACTTCAATCCCAAATTCATGAAACTCTTCTAAAATGCTAACTTCCACAATATACGCCGAAAGGCTCCCGGGTTATCCGAAACCCGATCAGGACATACACCCAAGTCCGAAATCATCATATGAACCTGTTGGAACCTTCAAATCCTGATTCGGAGATCGTTTACTAAAAATTTCTAACTTAGTCCATTTCTCCAACTTAAGGCTTCTGAAATGAGAATTTTCTTTCCAAATCAATTCTTAACTTCCTGAAACTCAATTCCGACCACGCCCACATGTCATAATACCTAAAACCAAGCTGCTCACGACTTCAAACCGCTGAACGATGCGCTAGAACTCAAAACGACCGGTCGGGTTGTTACTGTTAAAGTTATAAGGAGTGAAGAAGGAATAATGTTGTCACAAGAACATTATGTTGAGAGACTTCTTAAGATGTTTGAATATTTAATGTCACACCAGTGAGCACTCCTTTTGATGGTAACTCTCAGTTGAAAAAGAATAATGGTGATCCAGTTGCTCAGTTTAAATACACTCAGATTATTGGGAGTTTGATGCATTTAATGAATTTTACAAGGCCGGATATAGCCTTTGCTGTGTGTAGACTGAGTATATATACTCATAATCCCAACAACGAGCATTGGTCTGCATTAGCTAGACTAATGAAATATTTGAGAGGAACCATGAATTATGGTATCCTATATAGTTGATTTCCTTCTATTTTAGAAGGGTACAATGATGCAAATTGGATCTCTGATTCAGATGAGACAAAATCCACTAGTGGTTATGTATTTAACCTTGGTGGTGGTGTAATATCGTGAAAATCAGCTAAACAGACAATCATTGGTCGATCGACTATGGAATCAGAGTTTGTAGCTCTGGAGTTAGCTGGTTCAGAGGCTGAGTGGCTAAGAAACTTCTTAGCTAATATCCCTTCAATAAAGAGCAAAATGCCTAGGAAAGAATATTTTTCTTATGGAAATGATTTTCAAACTTTTCTTGTCGATAATGAACTATCAAATTATTTTGAAGCTATATCTTCTTCAGAAGCTAATTATTGGAAAGAGGCAATAAATATTGAAATCAATTCTATTTTGAAAAATAAAACATGAATTTTAACAGATTTGCCTCCTGGTGCAAAACCTATTAGTTGTAAATATATTTTCAAAAAGAAATTTAATCCTGATGGATCTTTAGATAAATATAAAGCCCGGTTAGCAGAAAAAGGATTTTCTCAAAAACAGAATATAAATTATTTTGATACATTTGCAACAGTGACTAGAATTTCTTCTATCCGAGTTTTAATTGCCTTAACTTCAATCAGTAAGCTTTTTATCCATCAAATGGATGTCAAAAGTGCTTTTCTAAATGGTGATTTAGAAGAAGAAATTTATATGGTTCAACCTGAAGGCCGTATCATTCCTGGACAAGAAAATAAATTTGTAAATTAGTTAAATCTCTTTATGGCCTTAAACAAGCTCCTAAGCAGTGGTATGAGAAATTTTGACAAGTCTTACTGAGAGACGGTTTTTCTTCAGTTGATGTGGATAAATGTGTTTATACTAAAGTGGTAGACAATGATTATGTGGTAATATGTATGTATGTTGATGACATGCTTATCTTTGGTACAAGTTTAAATATTGTACAAAGTACTAAATTATTTTGTCTGCTAGTTTTGATATGAAAGATCTGGGTGAAGTAAATATGATATTGGGAGTTAAAGTTATAAGGAGTGAAGAAGTAATAATGTTGTCACAAAAACATTATGTTGAGAGACTTCGTAAGAAGTTTGAATATCTTAATGTCACACCAGTAAGCACTTTTTTTTATGCTAACTCTCAATTGAAAAAGAATATTGGTGACCTAGTTGCTCAGTCTAAATACGCTTAGATTATTGGGAGTCTGATGCATTTAATGAATTTTACAAGGCCTAATATAGCCTGTGCTATGTGTAGAATGAGTAAATATACTCATAATCCCAACAACGAACATTGGTCTGCATTAGCTAGACTAATGAAATATTTGAGAGGAACCATGAATTATGGTATCCTATATAGTGGATTTCCTTCTATTTTAGAAGGGTACAGTGATGCAAACTGGATCTCTGATTCAGATGAAATAAAATCCTCTAGTGGTTATGGATTCACCCTTGGTGGTGGTGTAATATCATGAAAATTAGCTAAACAGACGATCATTGCTAGATCGACTATGGAATCAGAGTTTGTAGCTCCGGAGTTAGCTGGTTCTGAGGCTGAGTGAATAAGAAACTTCTTAGCTAATAACCCTTTAATAAAGGACGTATTGCCTCCCGTGTCTACTCATTATGATTTCCAAGCGGCAATAGCTATTGCAAAGAATAAATCTTAATTGTAAAAATAGACACATGAAATTGAGACATGATGTCATAAAACAGCTGTTGAGAGATGGAATAATTTCCATTGACTATGTGAAGTCAGAGATAAATTTGGCCGATCCTCTGACTAAACCCATGGGAAGAAAATTAATTGTTCAAACCTCAAAAGAGATGGGGTTAAGGCCGACATGTTGTTAATAGAAATGTTAACCCAACCTATGTGATTGGAGATCTCATGAATTAGGTTCATATGGGTAATAACAAGTCAATATTGGCACTGAAGCACTAAAAGAGAGTGCTTGACTGCTACTAATTGAGAGATTGAGTTATAACTCTTAATGAAATTCATAGTCCTTATGGATGGTGTATAAAAGCAGTATACACTTGATGAATTCCCCTATATGAGAGTGGAGTGGGCTGCTCCTATGAGATTTTGGCCTAGTCTCTAGAGCTCTCATGAATAACCAGGCACGCGCATGGCCTATTGGGTGCAAAACTGCGTTGAACAGCAAAATTACCGGGGGTCAAAATGTGATTGATAAAATCTCTGACTTACAATAAGAATTATTGGTTCATAGAAATATTACATTTCACCGGTAATTCTGTGAGTTAAATTTTATTGGTCTAAGTTTGGTTCATAGTTCTGAAGACACCAAACCCATTACATTTGGACCATGCAAATTCAGCAAGTCAATTCTTCGTTCCTTTATCGTTCTCCTATAAATTTTGAAAACATGCGGGGATTGTGGGAGTATTTTCATAATTTTATATAGCCATATGTCTTTTTATTTTATAAGTGTCCTATCTATTTCCAAGTGGCTTCTTGCATGAAGATATATGGACAAATGGCTAAAGCCATAAACAAGTGGTAGAGGAGACATAACACTTGTCTCTTTGCATGGAATGTTTTTGACAAGTAGATGAACACTTGTGGCTAATGTACTACCTAGGGTTTTTGTGGCTAATGTATTCTTATAATAGGAAGATGTTTAGTTATAGAAGGGGATGCGACTCTTTTTGTAAAAAATAATATTGACATTATTTGAAGATTCTCACTTAATCATATACATATAAAGTTTGCCTTTCTTTACATCTTTATCTATCTTTTCTTCCCCGATCCAAGAAGAATCGAAATAGTCAAAAGGCTTATCATTACCATCATAGTCAGAAGAATCATTGGGAAATCTCACCTTTATCGGGTGAACTTTATTCCATTATTACTTAAATGCCATTTATTATCATTTATTGCTCTTTTTCATATTCTTGAATAATTTATTACTCCGTTATTGCTCTAATACATTGTTATCCAATAACACACGTGCACTATTCTTCATAAATACACTAGATCTATCATTTGGATATTAATATTGATTTAGATTAACCCCTTTCACTATAATCTAATTGTATAAAAACTTAGATCTAAATTTTGGGTCATACAGTTTGGCGTCGTCTGTGGGGATTTCTCAGCCATGTTTTTACATAAGATTTATAACTCATGCGACTTGCTAATCTAACCAACTGCAAAGATTATCTTTTTTCTTTTTGTATATAAAGATTCCATGGCAAGTAACCAAGGAAAAAGGAGAACGTCCTGCTCAACCATATGAGCACCATCGATGAAGAATATGACACCCAAGATGGGGAGGTGACCCCCACGACACCCCCCTAGGTTAGGGAAGTTGCCTACTCTTTTTTGCAGCACAATCAAAAGAAATGGAAATGGGGCCTCTACGTCCACGGGAGAGGGGGCGCCACCCGCTATGAGTAAGCTCCTTGAAGCATGATTGAATAACACTCTAGTCAGCGTGATGAGTAAACAAGCCTCATGCACGATTACAGAAACCACGAGGATCATGCAGTACAACACATGAATTACGAGACGATCAACCGAAAATAGTTAACAGTGCAGGTGACAATGCAGGTGACAGCGTCCTAACCTCCATACTGAAAATAATGGATGAAATGGAAAACGAGAACAAGGTGCTCAAGGAACAAATGAAGGAGCCCCTGGAACGGGTAGACAAAATACCAGGTGCCCCCAAATTATTACCAAAAAGAGATGCCGATAAGTTTGTGGAACTGTCATATAGGGAGGAAGAGACTCCTTATGACATACCAAAAACATTAAGGATGCCCTCATATCTCTGAATCTACGATGGAATGACGGAACCCAAGGATCATGTAACTCACTACGTCACCGCTGTAAAAGGCAACGGCCTCACTAAAGAGCAGGTGTCGTCCTGCCACGATCGAAATCGAAGGGCCGCGACGGGAACTCGGTGCCTTACTCAACCGAGTACCAACATAACATATATTTATTATTACACCATCATAGGTAAATGGGCTAGAAGGGCTATCATGAGATAACTAGAATAAACCATACGGTAATACTAGACATAGGACGACCCAACATAATATGGAAACTTATACACGTGACATACGGGCCTATAAAGCCGACATGATAATTTGTACACTCAAAACATATAAATTACATCTATCTACAAGCCTCTAAGAGTACATAAACATAATAAAGGTCGAGACAGGGCCCCACCATGCCAATCAATACACGTCCAAATCATACTGACCAAATAGGCAACTCCAGAGCAAGTGGAGTGCACCAACACCTTCCGCTGAGCTGATAGCCTACTAGGAGGACTGTCAACCAGTCAATCGGGACCTGCGGGCATGAAACGCAATGTCCCTAGGAAAAAGAGACATTAGTAAAAATAAAGTAAGTCTAAATATCTATGTGAATCGTGAAACATTTAAAATGTCATGCATATGCGTGTAAATGTCATACCATGCATAGGTTTATGAGCACATTGCATTATCAAGACTCTGAGGGCATCGCATCATATCATCTCGGCCTCTCTGGGAGAAGTCATCAATGTATACTAGCTGATCAGGTGGTGGTGCGTATATAACGCCATAACCTTTTCCCATACCCCATATAAATATACTATATGCGTATACAACGCCATCTGGTCATGGGTCAATATACATGTATAAATGAATTCAGTGCATAATGAAGTAAGTCAATAATATCTCTTGGAATGTCATGAGACCCATGAATAAACGATATGATAGTAGGTCATATGGGGAATCAAGAACATAAGCAACCCTAGTACTTCTAAGAATAGAATCATTGTGAAACTTGCGTTCTTTCTCGTATCGTTTTATCATATGGATCATGCCAAAAGGAAAGAAGGGATAGCCTTAACATACGTGTACGATCTCTTCCTTATTACTCAACCAAGCTCAACATAACTCCTTGCATCTATAACATGTGAAATGATATTTCTATTAATATATAATGTCGTACCATCGTATTTGGATAGTCGTATGGCTTAAGGAAAATCGGGCAGCAACTCGCCTATTTTAATACATCCCAAAGACCACTAAGGGTCATCAAAATCCCAACAACAACAACTATAACCAACAATAGCAGCAACAAAAATATGATCCAATATGAGTTTCTCCAATTATCTTAACAATCATAATGAGCGACAAGCACATTTTTACTCATAACAAGACATAAATTGAATCCAACTCTTATTCCATAAATTAGTTTACAACCTTCAGAACATGATAGTTATATGTACAAATTCCTTCCAAAACAGCCCATACGTCTAGCACCTTAATTTTTATCGTCAATCACTTGTTTTTCATCTTTTCTTCTTCAATCAACTTAATTAACACCTTGAACATCTTAACAAAAGCAACCAAACTATTATCAAATTATTTCTCACAAACTTCCGGGCACCACAAAGCATATATTTAGACACAAAATAGTCCAACCAAAAAGACAACCATATACCATGTTCCTTCAAGTGCTATCTTATAATTTTTAACTCAAACAACACAACCAACACATGATTAACCTTAGGCACAATCAAGAAGATGTTATACATAACTTGGACAGAATCTACAACTCAAAATCCGATCTCAACTTAACTCACTATAGCCCTCAATCACACCACAACATCATAGATGCATTCTCTTGTAGTGTTTTAACACCTTTGATGATGATTTGAGTTGATTTCCCTTGGGTTTGGTTCTTGGGATCTTGGGATATGTTAGGGAGGGTTTTAGAGAGCTTGAGAGTGTTATGGTGTAAGTAATATCTGTAGTATTGATGAGATATAAGTGGATAATACCACTTATAAGCCCACCGCCTCAATTCTTCCAAGAATGTGGGTAAGCTGCCTGCTTGGCAGCTTGAGTAGTGCAACTTCGGAAACTTGCATCTCTCTACTCCGATATCGTATTGACAAACGGTTTTTAACGTGAGAAACTAGACAAATGGGGATTTAATTACATAGATATACCTATAACTCTCAATAAATTAGGACAAAACTGCGTCGCAACCTGGCCTATAAACCTGCCAGTTTCTCCGAAGTGCGACGATGTGACTTGGTGATCCTACTTTAAAAATTCATATTTCTCTACCCCAATGTCGTATGAATAAATGGTTTGGACCATCGGAAAATAGGTTACAAGACCTTCATTTTGGTATATAATATGTCCCAAAAATATCTCATATAATACATGAAATGTATTGCTCAAAACACTTCATTACAAGGCAAATCCTTAGTCGTTTTTTCCGCAACTTGAATCCGTTTTTTCCAAACTTTTTGTTTCAAAATCTAAACATCATATATATATATATCATGACATTAAATTCATTTAAATCATGATTAACAAGTCTCATATTCATCTTAACTTACTTAAGACTTCGGTAAACCTTTTTTATCCTTGTAGAAGGATTTCGTCCTTTTTGAGTTTACATTAGATAATCCTATAATGAAAGTGACATCTGAAGTACGGGGTGTAACAACATTAAATCACTTTATATACTTTCAAAGAGGATCTAATTTTTGAGCTTACATCAATTGACTTACGACATACTTTCACGTACAAAAAAATGGGGTGTAACATCATTCCACCCTTTGGAACATTCATCCTCGAATATTGACTGATGTGCTTATCAGCCTCATAACCCATAGCTCTTGTGAATACTTTAATATTATCCTTACCATCTAGGCGATTGTTCTGTGAATAAATTCAAAGACCAGGCATTCCCTCCTTTAGGACTTTTTCACTTCACGACTTGTGATCAAAATTCTTCCAATCTTGTAACTTTGGCTACCTTATGTGATGCAGCCTGTATGACTCTGTCCTTTTATGCACGGATCTTCACTCTTTTTTTTCTCGAGATTTTTTCCAATCTCTTGGTATCACTTTGTGAACATATACAGAACTATGACAATATGTCCCTTAGAGCATATATAGGTGTACTGAAGTTCTTTGCTTTGTACTTTGCCGAACTTATGACAATTGCTATATTTTGTTTTCTAGCCTTGGTTATCTGTCCTTATGGATTTAGTGTATCTAAGTAGTTCATACCGTACTATAACACACACTTAGGTTTATTATTACCAAGGTCAGCTACCCAACTCTAGGTTACTCTCTCACTACTTAACCCATATGTATAAATCTAAGTCCTTTAATGCTTCCTTATTACTTTTCATCTAAAGTATGGCATCATAAACTCCTCCCGTAGTTTGGAACTTTTATCTATCTATTGTTATTCACCTTAATGTCGATCTATATCTACCTCTAATAACTTGAGACCTCTTACGATTGTCACTAGGGCTCACGTCTCATCGAGGAACATCTGAAGTGATTTTCCTGATCCACCTAGGGGTGATAATATACTTCAATAACCGTATTTCATAGAATCCCAACGTGATTCATCTTATAGGGGTATTCTAATTTCGTGCAATTAATGAAATCCCTTTTTGTTTAAATCATTACTCAATCGAAGGCCCAAACGCCATCCTTTTATCTATCACAATTTCACCCTTATTCTACTACCAGGGAAACATTCCATGTCTTCTAACTACTACTAGTCTTAGACTCCTTTGCATTTATTAAGGCTATACTAAAATTTCTATAACTTACTGGAAACCATCAACTCTCTTGTTTTGATGGGCTTAATCTCGAGGCATTACCTGTTCTCGTCACCTTCTCACTTACCTTTTCATATATTTAATCTTATCTACCTAAAACCTTGTCGCTCTATCATATTTTAGCTTGCGACCTACACATATCTATTTATACTACTCACAATCTTCCTTTAAATTTCTAGCACCATAGATTTCCTTTCGCGCCTTCCCAGTTGTCTTTAAAAGTAAGCAATGACTTTTCCTGATCGTTTTGCCACATGTTGCATGAATACTTGGCTTATCTTAGTGCCTACAAATACTAGAATTTTCTGTAACTCAAATGTCACTTTTGGATTTTTTTTTCACTTCCCATTCATTAGCCACAATAGTTTCCACTTCCTTATGGAGTGCATACAATGTTGTAGTGAGACTATTTTTACATGACCATTTCTTCTTCAAGTTAGTATGCTTAGGTTGAATCCTTCTTCCTTATTTCCTCATCCAGTCTTTAATTGTAGTACTTAGGGAGGACCCTCTAACAATTTTAAAGCTGTGAGCTTATTACATCATATACTCGACAGAATTCTTGATGTTCTTCCTCGCCTATAATTATCCTTACTTACTTACCTCCACGCCCTTTGTTCTTGTAAGGTTTCTTCTGAACTGATACTTTGACTGTCTTCCCAGTGGCACTCTCTTTTATTTTTGTAACACTAATACAGTACCTTTAACTACCCCAACTCCTATCTGAATATTTCTCAAATATTACAATGTCATAACTGCGAGACTGAATTAACCATATTGGGTTTCACAATGGTTATCTTGCACGATCTGCTGATTTGTCTGTATCCTATTGTCTAGACATAACTAGGCTCTTCCGGAATCAATTACTAACTACTCGTTGGTCCATTTTAATATCTATATTCCGCGTAATCTCTCTTGAGATATGTCCTTTGTCTTAACTTACCTCTTGCACTAGCTCCTTATGTATCAAGTATTCATTTGTATTTATCTATCAATAACATCCTGGTCGGGAACCTTTAATGCCCCTCATTACTTTCGTGCTTGCATAATGTTCTGGAGTCATAACCTATCTATGCGATTTGAATAAGTGCAATCTCATCCCTTTCTCATTTTTATTGCATTCTTCCTTTACTATTCCATAGTTCTGTGAACCATATAACTCCTACATAATACCGTATCAAACCATCTTTCCCCCTCTCTTCATCTTTGGCGTCTTTTCACATATTCATTGACTCTTACTCGCCTTGCGGTAATCCTTCTATATCAAGGATAACAAAATTTCTTACTGTGAGGCTGACTCCTAGTGTAAGTGGAAGACTTAGTCCCTTAAGCTTAACTCTGCTCTAAATGCTTGCTTTAGGAAAACGTCTTCCAGAATGAACTTTAAATCTTAGTCTTTTGTTGTCCATTCTATAATTGCCGCTGAAATTCTCACGATGCCGAATATTATAAAATCCTTTGGTCCCTAATTCATAGTTAGTTTATCTTGTTCACTAGCCCATACTGATTTATATTACTTCGGGGGTCTAACTTTTCCTTCTAGTAATCACGTTGGAGTTACCAACTCATTTCTCAAAACAGGGATATGACTTAATGGCTTATACTCTTTAATTTCCTCAAGGCCTGTCAACTCTTGTCTTTTCCTTCACTTTACTATAGACTCTGCCATCCTGTCATATTTTATTTTTGCCGCTAGCACTCACTTATCACATCATGCTCATAATGCTTTATTTACTCTCTTCTTATTCTCCTGCTAATATTTCTGTCTATCACTTTATTCTGAAAGCTTTAACAAAACATTCTTTTGGTTTTAATTCTCCTTGCTCCATCCACTAGCTCTTCGGGTTGCCTAACATTCTCTCTTTACTAGGGATGAGAGTCATACTAAGGTAAATATTCACCCCTTCTAGGATACAAGTGCTATCTTTGTAATTTTTTGAACATTCTAGTATTCATATCTAGCTGTACTATTCTAGAAGGCACCATCTGGGTGTCTCACAAGGAGAAATATTACCAGATTTGCAATATCCTTCTGAAATGTCAGCTAACGCTAACAATCCATCCACCATTTTGGGTTACTCTAACCCTAGCTGAATCCTGATATCCCGTCCTTTTCTTAAACTATATCTATTGGCTCCCATGGAGCATAACAAAGATGGATGTGGCCATTTGTACATACATGTGTTACAATTGAAGGTAGCTCAAAATTCTTATATTTCTCTGCCTCAATTGAAAATACTGATAATCTTCCCTAATTGGGTACCTCGTACCCTTCTTCACGTTGCTTCTTTTACTTGTTGAAACTTGTATATACCTTTTGATTCTCTTGTTGCTTTAAACCATATGGGTCGATAGATATTCATGCCATAAGGCTCCTTATAAAGAAGCTTACATGTGTTAATACACACATTATCTACTGAAGACCTCACATTTTTCTCATCATAAGCTTGATGCAAAATCGAATTTCTTTGTCTCAACTCTTCCAGAACCACAATCAACCTCTTACCAACTGTCTTTCTAGATGTAGATATCATTGTATTACGAATAAAATAGAATTTAGGAGTTTGAATTTTTACAACTGAGCTCTACCACACGATCTAGAGTAAGAAGAAAGAGTGACAATCCTAAATGCCCTGTAGCCTCCTGCTTATCAATGTGGTGCACAACACACCCATAAACAAGACTCTACTAGACACAACTTATAGACTCCCTAGGACAGAACTGCTCTCATACCAATTTTGTCACGACCTAAATCGGAGGTCCGGGACGGGCACTAGGTACCTTACTCAATTGAGTACCAACATAACATATCTTTCTTATCACACCATCATAGGTAAATGGGCCAGAAGGGCCATCATGAGATAACTAGAATAAACCATAAGGGAATACTAGACATATGATGGCCCAACATGATATAGAAACTTATACACGTGACATACGGGCCTATAAAGCCTACATGATAATTTGTACACTAAAAATATATCAATGACATCTATCCACAAGCCTCTAAGAGTACATAAACATCATAAAGGTCGGGACAGGGCCCCGCCATGCCAATCAATACATGTCCAAATCATACTGACCAAATAGGCAACTCCAGAGCAAGTGGAGTGCACCAACACCTTCTGCTGAGCTGATAGCTTACTAGGAGGACTATCAACCAGTCTATCGGGACCCGCGGGCATGAAACACAACATCCCCGGGAAAAAGGATGTCAGTACAAATAAAGTAAGTATGAATATCTCTGTGAATCGTGAAACATTTAAAATGTCATGCATATGCGTGTAAATGTCATACCATGCATAGGTATATGAGTACATAGAATTATCAAGCCTCTGAGGGCATCCCATCATATCATCTCTGCCTCTGTGGACGAAATCATCAATGTCTTCCAGCTGATCAGGTGGTGGTGCGTATATAACGCCATAACCTTTTTCCATATCCTATATACATATACTATACGTGTATATAACGCCATATGGTCATGGGTGAATATACATGTATAAATGAATGCAATGAATAATGAAGTAAGTCAATAAGATCTCTCGGAATGTCATGAGACCCATGAACAAATGATATGATAGTAGGTCATACGTGGAATAAAGAACATAGGTAACCCTAGTACTTCTAATAATAGAATTATTTGTGAAACTTGCGTGCTTGGTCGTTTCGTTGTATCATATGGATCATGCCAAAAGGAAAGAAGGGATAGACTTAACAAACCTCTATGATCTCTTCCTTATTACTCAACCAAACTCAACATAACTCCTTGCATCTACAACAAGTTAAATGATATTGCCGTTAACATATAATGTCGTAGCATCGTATTTGGCTAGTCGTATAGCTTAAGGAAAATCGGGAAGCAACTCCCTTATTTTAATACATCCCAAAGACTACTAAGGGTTATCAAAATCCCAATAACAACAACTATAACCAACAATAACAACAACAACAATATAATCCAATATGAGTTTCTCCAATTATCTTAACAATCATATTGAGCGGCAAGCTCGTTTTTACTCATAACAAGATATAAATTGAATCCAACTGTTATTCCATAAATTAGTTTACAACCTTCATAACATCATACTTATATGTATTATATTATTTCTAGTTCAAAACATCCACAAAATGCCTTCCAAAACAGCCCCATACGTCTAGCACCTTAATTTTTATCGTCAATCACTTGTTTTTCATTTTTTCTTCTTCAATCAACTTAATTAATACCTAGAAAATCTTAACAACAGCAACCAAAACATTATCAAATTATTTCTCACAAATTTCTTGCCACCACAACCATATATTTTGCCACAAAACAGTCCAACCAAAAAGACGACCATATCCCATGTTCCTTCAAGTGCTATCTTATGGTTCTTCACTCAAACAATACAACCAACACAGGATTAACCTTAGGAACAATCAAGAAGATGTTATACATACCTTGGACAACAACTACAACTCGAAAGTATATCTCAACTTAGCTCACTATAGCTCTCAATCACACCACAATATTATAGAAGCATTCTTTTGTAGTCTTTAACACCTGTGATGATGATTTGAGTTGATTTACCTTGAGTTTGGTTCTTGGGATCTTGGGATATGTTTACCCGCCGGCCACTTGGGACGCGATCCACATTTCCTACTATGCCGAGGTTAGGGAAAACGACGAAGACCTCAACAAGCCAACTCGATGACTCATCTCGGTACAATCCGAACCAAGAAAAGAACGCAGGGACAACACGAGGAGAGACCATCCTGTATAGCAGCCAGGAAGAGAACAACATCAACCCTATGTAATGGCACTTATCCCCTCCTTCCTCCACGAAGACGACCCTTCTATGTCGAGATCAAGAACTCACATGAATGATCGAGGTATGCCCCCTTAACTATCTGCTCAAAACTTTTGTGTGTCACCTACAAAGGTGGTCTACACATTTGAGAAGCTCGGAACGAAGGTGAAGTTTCCACCAAAGATAAGGTCCAACCTAAGCACCAGAAAGTCTGACGTCTTCAGCGAGTTCCACCAAGAACCTGGACATCAAACAAAAGATTGACACGCTCTGAGTCTGGAAGTAGCGAACTTGCTGCAACAAGGATACCTTAAAGAATTACTCAACAAAAAAAAAGGCAGGGACACCTTAGCACGGGATGAAGAACACCTGGGTCCACCGAAGACGCCCTCACCATCTCACACCATCAACATGATTATTTGCAGCAGTGATGACGCCTCTATCAATGACATCAAATTCACCACCACTCACAAACTCAAAAGATCAATCACCCACGAAGGGTATGACAGACTCGAAGAAAGTATCATCTTCCATGAGTCAGATGCCGACGGTTTGACTTTCCCTCACAATGATGCACTTGTCATTACTTTACGAATTTTAGATACTAATGTTACGAGAATTATGGTAGACGATGGGAGTAGAGAGTGCATCATCCATCCTCGAGTCCTCGTATAGATGCGACTCGAGGATAAGATAGTGTGGCGTTGCGTTACACTAACCCATTTTTACAATATAGTTGAACAAACTTCAGGGGAGATCACATTCCTCGTCCTTGCCAGTGGGGTGACTCTGGAGACCATATTACATATCATGGATCAAGACACCGCATACAACACTATCATAGGACGATCATGGATACATCCTATGAGAGCAGTCCCCTCGAGATTGTACAAAGTGATCAAAAACCCAACCCCTAAGGGATATTCAGCATACGAGGGGAACAACGCACATCCCGAGAATTCTATCAGATCACCTTGGATAACATAATAATCCAACAAAATAAAGAAAAGGAAAAAGAAGCATAGAAATCAACCGGGTCGAGGTCCCTGCAGGTCGAAGCTAAAGATATAATTACATACCTGGAAGTAGTCGAAGCCGTAGGGTCTACCATATAGGAACTCGATCCCGTCCAGCTAGACCATACAAACCCAACAAAAAATCCTACATCCGCTGAAAACTCCAAGACCCAGGTAAATTTAGTCAATTCTTAATAGCTAACAGAGATTTGTTTGCCTTTAGCCATGCAGATATGTGTCACGACCCGAATTACCCTGCGAACGGTCTCGTGACGGCACCTAGTCTCTACGACTAGGTAAGCCTAAAATTTGCGAAAAATAAGACAAAACAATAATAGAAACAATAAAGAAGAAGCAATACTATAAAATTTAGCCGCTCGGCATTTACAGTTTGTTACTTTCCCAAAACCCGGAACATCACAAAGTCACAAACTCTTAACTACTGTAGCTCTATACAAAGGAATAAGGAAAATGTATCTATATATCTCCTATATCTATACTAGAGTGGGAAGGGGACTCGTGAGATCCTGCGGACGCAGCAGAATTACCTCGCGGTCTCCTAAGCAGCAGCTAAGATACGCCTAGCCACTGTACGGTGCACTGGTACCTAGATCTGCACATGGGGAAAACATGCGTAGGAAAGGGCGTGAGTACTCCACATTCGGTACTCAGTAAGTGCCAAGCCTAACCCCAGTCAAGTAGTGACGAGGTCAGGTTGAGGCTATACTGAGTTTTAAAACAAGTCAATTATAAATTTAAACAGTGAAATATAGATAAGCAATGATAAACAGGATTAATGGAAACTGGAAGAATTAATAACAGAAAGAGAGCCCTCGGCTCAGCACATCATATATCTCAACAGTAAATATGCAATGCAGTACAAGGGGAAAGCTCCCGGGTCTTAGTCCGTAGTCCCAATTTAAATAAGCTATGCAGTATAGGGGGAAAGCTCCTGGATCTCGGTCCGTAGTCCCAATCTAAATATACAATGTAGTACAAGGGGAAAGCTTCCGGATCTCGGTCCGTAGTCCCAATTTAAATATGCAATGCAGTACAGGGGGAAAACTCCCGGATCTCGGTCTGTAGTCCCATTTTAAATATGCAATGCAGAAGTATGTCGGATATGACTTAATTAAACAGTTCAGGAAAAACAACATGCAAGAATAAAGTAAAACTACCTAAGCATGGTGCAACTAGTAGCAAATAAGAGGAAATCAAGTAAGGACAGGTAGGCATGCTTATTCTTAAGCTAACTACTCAGTTAATACAGAAAACAGTAATATAGGAATGAAAATGAGTGATGCCATGGAAGGAAAAGTGGAATTTTAGCAACAATGACCCGTGTACGCACTCGTCACCTCACGTACACGGCGTCCACGTAACAAAATCAGTATAAAAATGCCTAAGGGGAAGTCCCCAACACAGAGTTAGGCAAGCCACTTACCTTGACTGCGCTAATCAACTCAATACCACGCTCTTGCCACGAGTATCCAACTCCGGGCGGCCCAAATCTAGTCAATTCGATTGCATAGTGTAAATATCATTTCAAGGAAACAAAATAACTAATAAGTTCGAAGCTAATACGCGAAATAAGAAAATTCGCCCAAAGAGTCCCCCGGGCCCACGCCTCGGAATCGGGTAAAAATTATATTTCCCGAACACCCATTCGCTCATCAACTCACTCGAACAAGAATCAACAAAATCCGACGTCTAAATCTCCCTAAATCCTCAGATTTCTACTTGGGGAAGTTTCATCCCAATTTCATGGGTTTTCATCCAATTTCATTGATTAGATTGAGTAAATTGATATAGATTATTGATATACAAATGGATTAAGGTTATAAAACGTGACCTATGATTCTCCTCTTCAAATTCCACTGAAAATCTCCAAATCCCGAGCTCTCAATCGATTTTGGAGTTATGAATTTCAAACCCTCAGATTTTGGTATAAGTAGCCTAGGGATTCCGCACCTACGACCTTGGGATCGCACCTGCGGTGCCGCACCTGCGGAAACACAATCGCAGGTGCGAAAACTCATTAAAAGGCCTGGGGTCGCACCTACGGTGGCTGGGTCGCAGGTGCGATTCCGCACCTGCAAATATTCTTCCGCGCTTGCGATTCTGGCCAGCTTGAACTACATCCGCACCTGCGTGCACCCCCTTCGCACCTGCATGTCCGCACCTGCGGAAAAACCATCACATGTGCGAGACACCAGAACCAGAAATTGTTCAACTACTCTTAAAGTTCCAAATTCACCCGTTGGGCATCCGAAACAACCCCGAGGCTCCGGGACCTCAACCAAACCTACCAACTGACCCTAATTGTGAACAACTATTTTTTGACCACACCCAAATTCTATACTATTTTGCTATAAATATTAA
>ML301915.1:7500-20516 GCA_005239505.1 Nicotiana paniculata | reverse complement strand
CAGCCTCGCAAAGGCTGCTCGAGAAAATCCTCTCAACTAGGTTTTTTAGGGTTGAGAGCGTTTCACTTGTGGTTTAATTGTGAACCTCACTTACTAGTTTTGAAGTTGAAAAATGAACCTCACTTACTAGTTTTGAAGTTGAAAAATAAATTTCATGAAAATTGCACACTAAGCTTTTGGTATAGGTGTCCCGGGGCTAATAGTCTATGAAGAAAGGAGGGGAAAGGGCAGATCAACCAAAGGTCCTACTCCTCTTAGAAAGGGGAATTAATTATTTTTTCCATTTTTCATTTAACGAAAGAACAAATCGGAAAATAGTAAATTTGATGAATATTCATTTTTTGTGACCACTGGAAGTGGAAGAGCTATTTGATGAGACTTCATCAGATGATTGTACAAGAAGGAATTAGATAGATTGGACAGAAAAAAAGAACAGAGGAGAAAAAATGATAAATAAATAAAGGAATTATTTATTAGGTCAGGAATCCAAGTTTAGGGTGGTATGGATAAAAAAACTTCCTATGTTGTACTATTCAATTCTTGACGACGAATTGATTTGATAGTTCAGATATTATTTNTCCAAGTTTGGGGCGGTATGGATAAAAGAACTTCCTATGTTATACTATTCAATTCTCGACGACGAATTGATTTGATAGTTCAGATATTGTTATTCATGATATTGATCCGATTCAAGATCATCGAGAGGTAATATTCATTCATTGAATTTACAGGTTAAAGATTTATCATCTCTATGGGATTAAATCCCGAGTTATTGCGAAGTAAAAACCGATGATATTGTGGAAGTAAATATTACTTGCATTTATTGCTACTGCACTATTTATTCTAGTTCCTACCGCTTTTCTACTTATCATTTACGTAAAAACAGTCAGTCAAAACGATTAATTATTAACTAATTTGAATGAAACTTGACTTCTGAGTTCTTAGCCAAAATTGACGAAATAAAATGAAAAAGATTCTAATTTCATGTCTTAAATGAAATGAGTGGACTAGAATCGGCAGTATTCTAATAGATAGATAGTATGGTAGAAAGAAAGATTCATCTATTTCTTTCTACCATATTGTTTATTTGTTAGATTGTAGTTATAAAGCTACCCACTGGAATAAAATAAAGATAGAGGCTATATTTGATATGGATCTATAGATCAATCTACAATATTATCTTGATATATGTGAAAATCAATCCCATATATGGGATTGACAGAGCATCCAATTCCATTTATTTGCTATATCTATTTGTTCTAATCAATCTGAATTACTCTTATGTGTTATAGTTTGAATTATTAGATTTTTGATTTCCAATCTGAATATCGGTATATATTGAAAGAATCAAATCAATGAAGGAAAAGGGATAGGTATAGGCAGATTCAAACAATCACGTAGTAATCTTTTCTTTAACATTCCCAAGAAGTAATTGAGTAAATCATTGACAGTAGTTCCACGGGCATCGAAAAGGAAAAGTAAAACTCACTGATTCTTTACGCCTGAACAATGATATGAAATAAGTCGATAAAGCAATAAATGTGCAATATGTGACTCACCTGAAGATCTTATTCTGCATAGTATCTCGCTAAACAACCGCTATGTTTATATCCTTTCTTTCTCATACAATATGCGTATAGACTTAACAAAATCACCTCTTCTTTGAACAGTAAAGAGAGAAACAAACAAAAAAAGGGTCCAGCCCTCCTCAATATCACCTGGTAAGAGGTTATTGAATGGAATAGAAAATTTCAGAAGAATTAGGTTCGAATAAATTTCCTGGGATCCTCTTCCTTTTGAACTACAAACATGGGAATCGTTGAAATAGCACTTTGATTGAAAGAGGATGATTCCTATAATACATTACTCCAGTCGAGTCCAATGGAATTTCAAAATGAAGATATTTTGATTTTGTTCAAAACGTGTTGCAGAACGATCTAGAAAGCAATTGATATTGATACAGTTTGCTTCCTTAACTCAATTAGTAGGACCCCTAGAGTCCACTTCTTCCCCACACTACGAGTGAAAGGGAAAAAATAAAAACTACCATTAAAGCTGCCCAAGAAAGACTTACTATATCCATATGAATTATGTTCCCTCTCTCTATAAACATATAGGAATTGTTCCATTATTCCTCACTAATAATAGTGGAATCAATGGCGCAGAGTCAAGAAGAACGAAGACTATTAATAAACTAATCCAATAAATTCGCTCATTTTATAAGAAGTTCATACATGATTTCTAATCGGGAAAGATTAAACAAAAGCAACATCTGCAGTAACATCTCAAGGGAATGTTACTAATGAAACATGTAGGAATAATAGGTCCCCTCATTTCAATTGATTGGATGCTTGAGCACTCAGAGGTTTTCGTGAGTTCCTCGTATATGATAAAGTATATTCCGCCCCCTTCCACAACTATTTAGATTTCCTATCGGACTCTCCAATCCAATTCAAGGTTTAATCATTATACAATGCATTAATAATAGAAAATTTTGATTTGTAGTAGAAGGTACTTGCGAAGTCTTGATAGACCCTCTAGCATTCGAATATTGCTTAGTCTAGCTTTTATGGATACTTTAACAATTTATGGATTGGTTGTAGCATTAGCCCTTTTATTTACGAATCCTTTTGGTAATCTTAGCTTAGAAATATGAAAAATAAATAAATTTTTCATATTTTATTCCCTTCGACTTGTTGTTTTCTTTTTCAAATTCTATCAAGATTTCCCTCCTCAAATTCTTTATTCTTTGAAAAAAGAACCTATGAGAAGGGCTGATTTGCGGATGAGGAATTAGCATACTGAATCGCTTTCATCCTTCCCGTTCATAGACCAAGGAAAACTCTGTTTAGTAAGTGTTAGTGTTCCAATAACCAATAAAAGGCTGGTTCATTAGTTCATAATTTATAACTAACTCGAATATTTTTTATTTTTTGACTCAATTTCAAAAAAAATAAAAGAATAAATAATAAGTGGGGAAAATGCTACAAAAAGAACTCTGTTCGATTTTTTAGTCTATCTATAAGAGGGGATCATATGAAAAACATAACTGATTCTTTCATTTCTTTGGGCCACTGGCCATCTGTTGGGAGTTTTGGGTTTAATACCGATATTTTAGCAACAAATCCAATAAATCTAAGTGTAGTGCTTGGTGTATTGATTTTATTTTTTTGAAAGGGAGTGTGTGCGAGTTGTTTATTTCAAGAATAGGCTGGACCACCCAGTTGTACCCTTTTCCGTTATAACTAGGAAATAAAGGTGCATGATCTTGCGAATAACTTCTTAATAAGTTCAGAAATTATATGTAAGAACCATAACATTTCGTGATTCATTGGTAAATAGATTTTGATTCTCTATTAACCAATAATGTTCAACTATTAACATGGTTAAAACAAAATGTTTGAAGTCTAGACGCATCACGGTACTCTTTTTACCACTATGTTAATATAGAGGTTGTTTCAAAATAAATATTTTATCGATATAGGATACTCATATTGATAAAATAATTTGAACCGCTTATTGTAAATAGTAAAAATCGGGATTTTACTCCCCTTATCTAATGCTGAATCGATGACCTAATCTAAGTAAGAAGAGCTTTTTGGATTTGAAAAAAAAAAGGAAACAACTTTGCTAATAATTACAGCTTTCTTATTTTGTCAGAAGAGTCCTCCTAATATTTTGGTCTTACATTAGTTTTGATATCTTTTTGGAATATGCACAAAGAAGAGAATATAGGCTCATTACATTCATAAAAAAGATATGAGAATTTACATTAAGTATTTGAACGTGAGAGCCAAATGAATCGAAAGATTCATGTTTGGTCCGGGAAGGGATTATGGAATTTTGGAAAGGAATGGAAATTAATCTACTTTTATTAAGTGATTTACTAGACAATCAAAAACAGAGGATCTATAATACTATTCAAAATTCAGAAGAACTGCGTGGACGAACTATTGAACAACTCGAAAAATTTTGTTGTCCCTTACGGAAAGTAGAAAGCGAAGCCGAGTAGTTTCGAGTGAACGGATACTCCGAAATAGAAAGAGAAAAATTGAATTTGATTAATTCAACTTATAAGACTTTGGAACAATTAGAAAATTACAAAAACGAAATGATTGAATTTGAACATCAAAGGGTGATTAATCAAGTCCGACGACTGGTTTTCCAACAAGCCTTACGAGGAGCTCTAGGAACTCTGAATACTTGTTTGAACAACGAGTTACATTTATGTAAGATTAGTGCCAATATTGGCATGTTGGGAACATTGAAAGAAATAACTGATTAGTCTTTCTACTATAGGTATATTTTTTCTTTCAAAAAATAATACGAAAAGAATCATGGTAACAATGCGAGCTAACAAAATTAGTAATATTATCCGTGAGCGTATTGAACGATATAATAGAGAAGTATAGATTGTAAATACCGGTACCGTACTTCAAGTAGGCGACAACATTGCTCGTATTCACGGTCTTGATAAAGTAATGGCGGGTGAATTAGTCGAATTTGAAGAGGGTACAATAGGCATTGCTGTGAATAATGTTGGTGTTGTATTAATGGGCGATGGTTTGTTGATACAAGAAGGAAGTTCTATAAAAGCAACAGGAAAAATTGCTTAGGTACGCGTGAGTGAGGCTTATTTAGGTTGGGTTATAAATGCCCAGGCTAAACTTATTGATGGTCGAGGTGAAATTTCAGCTTCTGAATTTCGATTAATTGAATCTGCTGCGCCGGGTATTATTTTGCGTCGTTTCGTATATGAGCCTCTTCAAACCGGGCTTATTGTTATTGATTCGATGATCCCTATAGGACGTGGTCAGCCAGAATTAATTATTGGGGACAGACAGTGTAACGTCCTGGCCGGTCATTCTGAGAGTTTAGCCATGTTTTCCCCATTTCTGCTTCATTCTTGTATGGTTCAGCTCTTTTATTTTGTGTTGGGTTGATTGGTGTGGGTTCGGAGTGATTGTGGAGAGAAATGAGACACATAGTCTCTTAGTTGGTGATTTAGTTGGAAAAGTCAACCGGAAGTTGACTTATAGGTAAATGATCTCGGAATTTGGTTTTTATGGTAGGTATAGCTTCGTTAGGTGATTTGGGACTTAGGAGCATGTTGAGAATGTTTTTCGGAGGTCCGTGGTAGAATTAGGCTTGAATTGGTGAAATTGGATTTTTTACAAATTCCGGTCGGAGTGGAATTCCGGAAGTTGGAATAAGTTTGTAGTGTCATTTGTGATGTGTGTGCAAAAATTCCAGGTCATTCGGACGTGCTTTGGTGGGTTCAGCATCGTTTGTGAAGTTTTGGAAGTTTAGTAATCATTATGCTTGATTATGGATTAATTTTGTGTTTTGATGTTGTTTCGGGTGTTCCAAGGGTTCGACTTAGATCGGGTGATGTTATGTGAGGTGTTGGTACTTTTGGTTGGGGCCCCAAGGGGCTCGGGATAATTTGTAAGTAAGAAAATGATGCTGGTGTATTCTGTTCTGGTGTTCCGCAGATGCGGAAGGGTGACCGCAGGTGCGGTCACCGCAGGTGCATTTTGGTCATCGAAGGTGCGGAAGTGGGCCCGCTGGGGAGGCATCACAGATGCTGAAGTTTAGCCGCACCTGCGAGCCCGCAGGTGCAGTGGTTTGAGCGCAGATGCGGAATTGAACCTTTAAGTGAGGACCGCAGGTGCGCTCCTGAGACCGCAGGTGCGGATCCACAGGTGCAAGGGAAGGTCCGCAGGTGCGGTTTTGCTGGACACAAAGTATAAATACTTGCTTTCGCGAATTCTACGCTTTGTTCATCAATTTTTTAAACGGGTTGGGGCTTGTGGGAGCAAATTGAAGAGGGATTTCTGTGGAGGTATTTTTCTTGGACCCAAAACTCATTTCTATTGTGATATTTGACTGATTAGCCATGAAATTTATGGGAATTAATGGTTAAAATTGGGGGATTAGGGCTTTAAACTGAGGACTTTGATTTGAGGATTTGAGGGACCGTTTGTTGTCAAATTTTGATGTATTTGGTATGTATGGACTCGTGAGAGTGTAAGGGTTCAAGTTTTGCGATTTTTATTGGAATCCGAGACGTAGTCTCGGAGGTCGGGTTTGGCCAATTTTGGAATTTTTTTATGTAAATTGGTTATTTTTGAGTGGGCTTTGTTCCTTTAGCGTATTTTGATGATATCCATATGATTTTGAATAGATTCGGGCGATTTGAGGCCGAGTCAAGGTGCAAAGGCATCGTGGAGTAGATTTTCATCCGGCTTGAGGTAAGTAATGATTGTAAATCTTGTCCTGAGGGTATGAAACCCCGGACTTTGTATTGTATCACTATTTTGAAGTGGCGCACATGCTAGATGACAAGTGTGTGGCGTACACCGTTAGGGGATTGTGACTTGTTCCGTCTCATATTAACTAATAAGTTGCGTATTTGATTTCAAATCATATGATATTTTATGTTTTAAGGAATATTACTATGTTTTGGGCTGAATGTCATATTTGGGCCTCGTGCCAAGTGTTTGGACCCCTTGGGGGATATTTACTACTATTTCCTCACAGTTTTGGTTTGAAAGTTACACACAGTCATGATTTTTACGTGTTTACTGTTTAATTGAGTTTTCCTACCATGAAAGATGTTTTGGGATGAGTTCCCTATTTTACAGATAGCCCGAGTTGTTTTTGAGAGGTTTCTGATTAAGTGAGGCCGAGGGCGTGTGTTGTGAGGATAATATGGGATCGGGCTACGTGCCGCAGCATGTTACACTATTTATGATATATGAGAGGCCGAGAGCCTGAATGATTATGCCACGAGATGGCTTGTTATAGTGCTTGGGCTGTAGGAGCCCCTACGGAGTTTGTACACCCCTATGGAGCGCAGGTACCTACTGAGTACGAGTGCCGAGTGACGAGTTATTGGGAGGCATGAGTGATTGTGAGGTATGCCCGTGGGGCTGATTATAGTGTTTGTGAGGTATGCCCGAGAGGCTGATTATGAGTGATTGTGAGCTATGCAAGAGGGGCTTATTTCCAAGGGGATAATTATGAGTGATGTTATGCCCGAGAGGAGGTTTATGATACATGTTTTTTTCCCGAGAGGCTATTTATGATGTTTATCACTTTCACTCTGAACTTCCAGAATTTCTGTTGAAACTGTTGGTAAAATACTTTCAAATGATTTTTACTGAAATCGCCTTTTAAGCGTGAATATTTGACAAATATATATACTGTTGAAATGAAAGTATGTACTTACTATGAATTTATGACGTGTACTTACATGTTTCTTACTGCTCAGACCTAGGCGTACTCACATTACTCCATGCACCTTGTGTGCAGATCCATGTGCTAGGGCGGAGTGAGCTGTTTACCTGTCCCAGGGACTCTCGGAGATGTTGTGAGGTAGCTGCACACGTCCGCAACCCTGCTTTCTTCTTCTTACTTCTGTAGTATTTGCATCTTTTAGAATTATCTTGTATTAGAGATACTGTGCCAGACTTGTATAATTTCTTTAGATGCTCATGACTTGTATCTGTTATTCGGCATATCTTAGTCTGTTAAAAAAATGCTTAAATGAAATTTTTATGAATTATCGGATTAGAAATGATATAAATGAAAGGTTCTTTATGTTTTGAATATTGATATGGCTGGCCTAGTATCGCGATAGGCGCCATCATGGACGGGATAGTTTTGGGGTCATGATAAATGGTATCAGAGCTCTAGGTTGCATAGGACTCATTAGTCATGAGCAGGTTTAGTAGAGTCGTGTGGATCGGTACGGAGACGTTTGTACTTATCTTCGAGAGGCTGCGGAACCCTTAGGAAAAAGTCTCACACTCTTGAATTCTTTTCGTGCAAATCCATTTGTTCAGCCAAAAGAGTAACTCTTTGAATTCCTTTCATGTATTCGAATGGGCACGTGAGCGCCTGGTATCAATTGTGCATCGACGACTTGTGATTCCCATGTATGAGTTGCGAGATTGATTTTAGCAAGTTGATAATGGGCCAGTCTGGAGGACTTGAGGTCGGGTTTTGTTTATGGCTTGAGTGCTGAGATTTCAATTGTTTGAGCACATGCATTTTAGGAGTTATATGTCCGTTGTGTCCCTATTAGTGGGGTTTTGTGTCTGGATGACTATGTGGTGAGTGTGATTTGATGGCTAGATGTGTTCCGATTGTTTTATTATGATAAAAAGAATTGGCTAGATATGTAGTAAGAACTATATAGTGTTTTACTTCTGTTTTGAGTTGGCATATGGCCTCGAGTTGTGAGTGTATTGAAGGACCTCTCATGTAGTTTAGTGGTGGAGTGAAGTGGATCTCCCTGTTGTGTTATGAGTTCTTGGTGATGTATTTTGGGCTGACCAATTCCCCAACAATGTTCATCTATCTAATTAACGGTGTATTTCAGCTGTATTTGGGCTCCTTCGTTATTGTATTCATTGGTGACATCCTGGTGTACTCACGTAGCTAGGAGGAGCATTCTTAGTGTTTGTGATTTTTGGCTCAGTTCAGTAGCATTCTAGGGCACGTGGTGTCCAGTGAGGGTAATCAGACGGTCAGACGAGTGTGGGGAGAGCTTTCAAAGCTCAAGACTTCTTTGACCACAACTTCAGTGTTAGTTGTTCCACCATCTTCAGGTTCTTATACCGCGTATTGTGATGCCTCGAGGAAATGCATGGGTTGTGTTTTAATGCACAAGGATAAGTGATCGCGTAAGGGCCACAATTTTGGAAGGGTATAGAGAGATATCAGTTTAAGGCTAAGAAGGCGGGGATACCTCCTGCAGGGTGTCCTGAAGTTGTGTGACCCTTATGTTTTTTAGTAACAGGTTCTTTTTTTCCAGTAAATGATATATGTTGCAATTTGAGTGTAGATCGCTTGGGGAAGTTGGCATGACTATTACAATGGTGAATACAAGATTTGTAGATGGTTCGATATATTAGATGGTTGTTATATGAGCTTACGAAGATTTTCGTTGAATCTCACTGCGAAATTGTGGTGGTGATAGCGTATGGGCATTGTGAGTTATTATTTGTTTTGATCTATGGCTTTGATCTAAGTGGGGGAGTCTGCTAATGACTAGTTGGTTGCCTGATTATGTTGTGTTGGTTTCATTTTTGGGTATATTGGTGGATCAATTATGACCTGCAGTGGTGGAGTTTGAGAATGACTCGAGTAATGGAAATTTTTGGATACAGGTTGCATTATACTCTCTGGGGATATGGTTCTTATTGCATGATTGAGTTGTTATTTATAAAGGTAGTAGTGTGCGTAAAGTAGGAATTTTCTTGGTTGCCTAGGGGTGTGGGTTACTCCCTTGGGTGTTGGTGTGTTAATGGGGTACAGGTCGTTCGATCTGCTTGATCAGTTTAATTGAGAATTGCGTAGAGTGGGTGACTCTCGAGAATGGTTCTGATGGATTTAGGTTTATATATCATTGTGGATTCTACATTCCGATATCATGAAAGGGAAGGATAGTTTGAACTCATTGAAAGTCTCTTTAGAGTAAGTAATTGAGATGTGGTACTTTGGGGTGCTTGAGAGATATTCAGCGGTTTATGAGCCTTAGGGCGATGTAGTTCTATTCTAGGGTCTCGCATGGTGATTTGTGGTTGAGGATTATGATACTATGGCAAGTAGAAAGAATCAATAGGAAGGTAATTCAGAAGGGACTTAGAGAAATAGGAAAGCTTAGTAGTAGATTGGATTGGCATGGTAATAGGTAAGATCGGTCATTTAGGTGCTTATGGTGTGGTAAGGTTCTACGTGTGATTTGTGGCAATGCTATTGGGTTTTGGCGACTTGCGTAGCTTGGTTGAGTTAGAGGGATTCAGTCCTGACGGTTTGGTTAAGTGCAAATACATTTTTTAGAGTTCTAGATGGTCTCTATCGTAGTTTGAGATGTATATTTTCTACCGGTGTGGGGCGCACATGGCGTATTATAATGTTCTCCACAATGAAATCAAATGGAAAGTTCTTATATAATTGAGTATGTCGTTGCTTGCGACTCAGAGTGGGTTTGAGGTTTGTCGTATCGTTCATATAGTGGCATAATGGTGTGATGTGTGATGTAGTATTGAGATTGCGGGTGCTAGGTCACGATACGATTTGAAAGGGAGGTTTTGAATTATTAGGTAGCATGGTCGATCTTAGATGATCAGATAGATGGCGTTACTTTTAGATATGGCTCGATGAAGGTATGAGTTCCAGAAGAGGCAATGTGTTTTGATTTATGGATACTTCATTAGTGTGGTGGTATTCTCCTTCTTGGTCGGCTGCGGGTATTCAGATTTGTCCTTGTAACATATACGGATTGTAGGGGTGTCCCTCGTGGTATAATCGTGTACTGGGGAAGTATTAGGCATTTAGGCGACAGAGTTGAGATCGAATATCGTGATTTGTGTGCTCGGAGGGTTTTGAGTATGGGGACTCGAATGAGGAGATGATTTCATAGTTGAGGGCTGTAGAGATGTAGACAAGGTTAGTTAGGGGTTAGTGTGTTGTGATTCAGCCATTATGGACCTTCTGAGGGTCATTTGTCTATTGTGTATGACCAGATTTGATTTAGGGTTCATTGGTAGGCCCAGTATGGGTGTGTGTTCCGCACCGGGTCGGAATTGTTGGCTCCAAATTGTAATTGTTGAGGGATGTACCATCCGATTGTCATTGAGTTTATTCGTGTTCTGGAGTGATATATGAGTATCTCTTCGGTGTTGCGAGGAGTTGTGATTGTTGGTTATATGCACATATGGTGCGAATCTATTAGGGCTTTATAGCAGGATTTGAGTAAGGTAAGAAATTGGGTATTGCGGGATTTAGACGCATTTGTTAGGTTCTTTCGAATTTGTGTGGCATGGTATTGTCTGTTCCCCGTGGTTCTTGCAATGCACTTTGAGTACTTGATGTCGAATTGCGCATGGTTATTGATTTCGAGCATGTTGACTTGAGGTGTCTCATGTGGACCGGTGTTTGGATAGGCTCGCGCATTGCATCGAAGTTATGTAGAGATATGATCCTTCGGGTTAGGTTCGTGTGTTATGGTTCTACGATGTGTGATAGGTTCTCAACATTCTATTGTGGTGGTACTGGTGAGCTTGCGGTACATCTCTCTCATTTGAGTCATTTTTCCATGATTTAACTATATTTGGGTTGCTGCTTATTGGTGTGCGGGTCGCACGGGTTGTCTCTTTAGATTGTATCGATGTGTCATGTCACTAGAGTGGTTGTTTTGGATGAGATGAGATCAGCGAACCTAGAATGGGTGTTATCGGATCTGGTTGTGGCATATTTGGGAGGATATTGACGCTGATCGGCTTAGAAATTTTGCTATATTTCCTGTCGAAGAGAGGGAGTTCCATCACTTGTTGATCCGACGAATGGTTATGGATTTATGTATTTTTCTTTCATCATTGGCAGTATACGAAGGTGTTAGAACGAGTCTCTGTTGGATAATAGGGTTATTTTCGGCATTGGGTTGCTTGAGCAGCTACTGTGATTAGAAATTATCGCTACGGGTCTTTGAGTTATGTGGGATATCATGGGATTATGTCTTGATTTATGGATATGGTTGGATACAACTTGTTCAGATTTATACATTGTGTGGATGCGTGATTCTGATCTTATAGAAAAGTTCGGATGAGGAAATTGGATTATAAGGCTTATGGGGTAGGTTGGATGAAGCAATTTCAGATGTGTTGTGTTATCAGATATATGCGGGATAGGGTGATGTGGGATCACCCCCCGAGTATGTGCTGGTAATGTTATTCGGCGATTTGATGGCTTTTGGAACAACTCCTTGCACGTTCGAGGACAAACGTGTGTTTAAGTGGGGGAGCATGTAACGACCCTACTGGTCGTTCTGAGAGTTTAACCCCGTTTTCCCCATTTCTGCTTCATTCTTGTATGGTTCAGCTCTTTTATGTTTCGTTGGGTTGATTGGTGCGGGTTCAGAGTGATTGTTGAGAGAAATGAGACACATAATCTCTTAAGTTGGTGATTTAGTTGGAAAAGTCAACCGGAAGTTGACTTATAGGTAAACAATCTCGGAATTTGGTTTTTATGGTTCGAATAGCTTTGTTCGGTGATTTAGGACTTAGGAGCGTTTTTGGAATGTTTTTCGGAGGTCTGTGGTAGAATTAGGCTTGAATTGGCGAAATTGGATTTTCTGCAAATTCTGGTCGGCAGTGGAAAATTATCTATCGGGGTAAGAATGAAATTCCAGAAATTGGAATAGGTTTGTAGTTTCGTTTCTGATATTTGTGCAAAAATTTAAGGCCATTCGGACGTGGTTTGGCTGGTTTCGACATCGTTGGAAAATTTTAGGAAGCTTATAAATCCATAGGCTTGAATTATGGATTAATTTGGTGCTTTGATATTGTTTCGGGTGTTCCGAGGGTTCGACTTAGTTCGGGTGATGTTATATGAGGTGTTGGTATTTTCGGTTGGGGCCCCGAGAGGCTCAGGATGATTTCGGATTGTCGTCGGAGAGTTTGTAAGTATCAAAAGGCTGATGGTGTATTTTGTTCTGGTGTTCCGCAGATGTGGAAGGGTTACCGCAGGTGCATTTTCGTCATCGCAGGTGTGGAAATGGGTCAGCTGGGGAGGCATGTAAATGCGGAAGTTTAGCCGCACCTGCGAGCCTGCAGGTTCGGTGGTTTGAGCGCAGATGCAGAATTGGACCTTTAAGTGAGGACCGCAGGTGCGCACCTGGGACCGATGGTGCGGGTCCGCAGGTGCGGTTTTTCTTGACAGAACGTATAAATACTTACCTTCGCGAATTCTAGTCTTTGTTCATCAATTTTTCACACGGGTTGGAGCTTGTGGGGGGAAATTGAAGAGGGATTTCAAGAGATTTGTGTGGAGGTATATTTCTTGGACCCAAAACTCATTTATATGTGATATTTGACTGATTAGCCATGAAATTTAAGGGAATTAGTGGTTAAAATTGGGGGATCAGGGCTTCAAATTGGAGACTTTGATTTGAGGATTTAAGGGACTGTTTGTTGTCAGATTTTGATGTATTTGGTATGTATGGA
>ML301915.1:0-2500 GCA_005239505.1 Nicotiana paniculata | reverse complement strand
ATTTTAGAATTTTTTTCTCCAGTAAATCATGAATTTTCTAGGATATTATTAAGGATCTCCTCGAAAACTTACAGCAGCTTGCCAACAAAGGCTAAGAAAAAAAAGAACAGAGGTATGACTGACATAATATCTACGATTGAATTCAAAAAAGCATAGGCCTCGCATAACAGACTTTTTGTTCTTGANATCGAAAACTTACAGCAGCTTGCCAAACAAAGGCTAAGAGAAAAAAGAACAGAGGGATGACTGGCATAATATCTACGATTGGATTCAAAAAAGCATAGGCCTCGGGCAATTTGCCGAAGAAAAAACTACTCGAAAAAAGGGTCGAATTAAGACAGATACCGATCAAACTAAAGGTATTAAGCATAACAGACTTTTTGTTCTTGGAGATAGATAATTGCATTTTGATTGAGTTGTTGATATACGTAAAAGGAAAGTAAGGTAAACAAAAAATACTTCTTTTTCTTCGAACCCACCCAATAAAAAATCCTGCCTTTCTCAAAGATGAATCGAAAAAATCATATTTTCATACAATATCATAATTAAATTATATGTAATGATCAATAAGTTAAGTTGAATTCTATATCTACACATACCAAAAACATCGCAAAATCCTAGTACCTCACGTGACACTCAATTAGTAGTAGATTAAGAGCTATAAAATTATAGAATAAAAAATGATACATCAAATAAAGCTCTCAGTAGTATGCATTGTATTTATTTTTATCATGAAAAATGTTGTTGTCGTAACGAGACTACAAAGATAAATTTATAAGAAAGATATAATAGTACGTTACAATTCGGGAGCACAGTCCGGAAAATCTAAGAAGGGTGTCTTATCAACGGCCCTATCATACAAATCCTTAAGGTCACAATGAAAGCTTGGAATTAATCCTTCTCTACACATTCTTCCTGTCTCCGGTGTAGGAATGTCGTCTTTATACATGACCCAGTAATCAATGCACTCGCAATAACAACCTTCTTCTACTGATGGAGGGTATGTTTTACCATTTATTGATGTCATAGACAATATAAAGAAAAATACACAAATATACTCCAATTCCATCATCCGGTTACAAGCTATCATTTTATTCATATTCCCTGTGAAAATAAATAATTGTCCAATAATGTTAAAGTGTTTCATAGGCACAATTTGAATAAATTTTTATTAACTAAAAATAATGTATCAACAGAAATTGTACTCGTGTGTTTAGACTTCACTTCAATTGATTATTATAATAAATAATGTAGTTCGATATTACACTTTCTTTTTTTTTTGGGAAAACTGGGTATTACACCGAACAGCACATTAGCGTGCTTACTTTTTCTCAAAATGAATTTTCTTTTCATCCAGGACGAGCTAGCTCAAGCTTTGTTCTTAAAATGGGATCTTAAATATTTTACTTTTCGAAATTATGTGACACTTTTTAACTTTTCGAAATTCAACTTTTTAATTTTGACTGTGTGTTTGAACATAAAAATTTTAATCTTTTTGAAATAAAATTTACATTTTTAAAAATTTCGTGAAGAGTAATTCAAATCACAATAATTAATTTAAAATAATTAAAAGCATATGAAAAACTACGGTCAAAGTATAATTTGTTTGTCTCTCGAAATCCAAACACCGTCACAATAAATTAGGATAGATAGTGTAACAATTTTGCTATTTCATCTGTATGGTGAATTGCAGTAAGCAATTGCTTTTCAAATACTCACAGTGTATATGAACTTAAATAAGTGCGGCCATTACCGATAAGAAATCATTTGCAACCAACAAATTAATTTTGGAAGTATAAGGAAATAAAGATGGTTCCAAATATAGGAGCAAAGAGGGGCATAGCCACAAACAAACAAATAAAAAAGACAAGCTTAAAAAAAATTCCTTACGCTTTATTTTGATAGCACGACAAGGTTGTGGTTTAAACTTACCTTTTCCGAAGAATATATTGTAGCTAGGTTTATATATGTAACGCACGTTATGGATGAATAAGCAATTCATTAATGTTAATTAAAGGCTGAAAAAGCTTTTATTATTCAGATGAATCAATAGTTTGGTTCCTGTACACTCAATGGTTTCCAAAGGGACATTAATGAAATCTCATTAATATGAGGATTTGTTGATGAAGGAATACGTTATTCTAAACACATTAGATAGCGTATAAAATGTAAATCGAGAACTTACTTGTTCTTCATGAAGTGGAAGCGAAAACGGATGAACCGCGGTTAGAATTACTGGTCGGCGGTGGTTGTCATGGTGTGTTGGATCAACCCCCAATTCCACAGTCTAAACCTAGTTCAATTGAGAGAGGAAGAAAAGCGTAGAAAAATGCTGCTAAGCTTATTTTTAATGTACACACTATGTGTACTTATATAGAAAATATTTAGGGTTAACTAATAGCCCTATTGGGCCTTAGAGCACCCCTTATGGGTGGATCCAATATTTCCTACATCTCCCACTCACACATAATGGGAGTGCTCATCTAGCCTGAGAAACGTA
>ML301914.1:0-13408 GCA_005239505.1 Nicotiana paniculata | reverse complement strand
AATTTAAAACCTAACAAGACATGGACCAAGCCCACAATTCCTAAGCCCATACTCCTTAACCTATAAGACCCCTAATACAAAAAAGACCTAAGAGCCTTCTTCTACACACACACAATCGAAAAGGACCCCCCATCTGACCCAAAAACGGCAGCCAGGACCCCCCATCTAACCACTCTCCTTACGCCTCTCTGCCGTCCAGAAACAGCTACACGCCAACGACCTCCTCCATTGAAGAACCTTCTTCAACGCCCAACGACCACCTTTCTTCATCCCCGTCGCCGTACAACCCTCACTCCTAAGAACAGCCGCCCAACCTTCTCTTAACACCATCTCCTCCGCAACTGTCACCCCATCTCCAGCTTCTCACATTCGAAATACCACCTGAAAATAGCTAGAGTTTCGAGTCATGTGAGGGTCTGGTTCAAATAAAATCAAGGTCAGCGTCGAGCTTTTCGAGTCGTGGTTTGGTTCGTTCTTATTTGCATTTTTTGGTGTTTGTTGCCGGGTTCTGTTGCCTATATTACTGCCATGGTCCAGGTCGGATATCTTGGTACGGAGCCGGTACCGGATCGCATGATATTTGTCCGGGACATCAAATACGACCTTAAGAACTATAACCAATGCTTCGAAATGATCAATTTAATTTTTCGGAATTTTATGGCAATTAAACTTGAATTCCACCAGACGTGCCTATATTATCGCGTGCCATGGTCCAGGCCGGACTCATTGATACGGAGCCGGTACCGAATTGCATGGTATTTTTCCGGGATATCAAATACGACCCAAGGAACCATAACCAACCCTTCGAAATGATCAAGTTACATTTTTTGACGTTTCATGGCAATTAAACAGGAATTCTGCCAGTTGTGCTTGTATTATCGCCTGCCATGGTCCAGGCCGGACGCCTTGGTACGGAGCCGGAACCGGATCGCATGATATTTGTCCGGGACAAAAAATACGACCCAAGTAACCATAACCAACACTTCGTAATGATCAAGTTACATTTTTTTGCATTTTATGGCAATTAAACTGGAATTCCGCCAGTCGTGCCTGTATTATCGCCTGCCATGATCCAGGCCGGACGCCTTGGTACGGAGCCGATACTGGATCGCATGATATTTTTTCGGGACAGAAAATACGACCCAAGGAACCATAACCAAGGCTTCGAAATGAACAAGTTACATTTTATTGGAATTTTATGGCAATTAAACTGGAATTCTGCCAGTCGTGCATGTATTATCACCTGCCATGGTCTAGGCCGGACGCCTTGGTACGGAGCCGGTATCAGATTCCATGATATTTGTACGGGACATCAAATAATACTCAAGGAACCATAACCAACGCTTCGAAGTGATCAAGTTGCATTTTTTGACATTTTATGGAAATTAAACTGGAATTCCGCCAATCGTGCATGTATTATCGCCTGCCATGGTCCAGGCCGGACGCCTTGGTAGGGAGCCGGTACCCGATCATATGATATTTCTCCGGGATATCAAATAAGACCCAAGGAACCATAACCAACACTTAGAAATGATCAAGTTAAACTTTTTGGCATTTTATGGAAATTAAACTAGAATTCCGCCAGTCGTACCTGTATTATCTCCTGCCATGGTCCAGGCCGGACGCATTGGTACGGAGCCGGTACTGGGTTGCATGATATTTTTACGGGAAATAAAATACGACCCAAGGAACCATAACCAACGCTTCGAAATGATTAAGTTTCATTTTGTAGCATTTTATAGTAATTAAACCGAAATTCCGCCAATCGTGACTGAATTATCGCCTGCCAAGGTCCAGGCTAGACGTCTTGGAATGGAGCCGGTACCGAATCGCATGATATTTATCCGAGATATCAAATATGACCCAAGGAACAGTAACCAGTGCTTCGAAATGATCAAGTTACATGTTTTTGAATTTTATGGCAGCTGAACTGGAATTCCGCTAGTCGTGCCTGTATTATCGCCTGCCATTGTCCAGGCCGGACTCCTTGGTATGGAGCCGGTACCGGATCACATGATATTCTTACGGGACGTCAAATAGGACCCAAGGAACAACAACCAATGCTTCTAAATGATCAAGTTACATTTTTTGGTATTTTATGGAAATTAAATTGGAATTCCGCCAGTCATGCCTGTGTTATCACCTGCCATGGTCCAAGCCGGACACCTTGGTACGGAGCCTGTACCGGATCGCATGACATTTGTCCCGGACAGAAAATACGACCCAAGAAACCATAACCAAGGCTTCAAAATGATCAAGTTACATTATCTGGCATTTTATGGCAATTAAATTGGAATTCTGCCAGTCGTGCCTATATTATCGCCTGGCATGGTCCAGGCCAGATACCTTGGTACGGAGCTGGTACAGGATCGTTTGATATTTGTCTGGGACATCAAATACGACATTAGGAACCATAACCAACGCTTCGAAATGATCAAGTTACATTTTTCGGCATTTTATGACAATGAAACTGGAATTTCGCTACTCGTGCCTGTATTATCGCCTGCCAAAGTCCAGGCCGGACGCCTTGGTACGGAGTCGGTACCAGATAGCATGATACTTGTCCAGGACAACAAATACGACCTNTGCCTGTATTATTGCCTACCATGGTTCAGGCCAGACGCCTTGGTATGGAGCCGGTACCGGATCTCATGATATTTTTTCGGGACATCAAATACGACCCAAGGAACCATAACCAACACTTAGAAATGATCAAGTTTCATTTTTTGGAATTTTATAGTAATAAAACCGAAATTACGCCGTCGTGCCTGTATTATCGCCTGCCATGTTCCACATTGGACGTCTTGGTATGGAGCCAGTACCAGATCGCATGATATTTGTCCGAGACATAAAATATGACCCAAAAAACCATAACCAGTGCTTCGAAATGATCAAGTTATATTTTTTTGCATATTGTGGCAATTAAACTGGAATTCCGTCAGTCGTGCATGTATTATCGCCTTCCATGGTCCAGGCCGGACTCCTTGGTACGGATCTGGTACTGGATCACATGATATTTGTACGGGACATCAAATACGACCCAAGTAACAACCAACGCTTTGAAATGATCAAGTTACATATTTTGGCATTTTATGGCAATTAAACTGGAATTTCGCCAGTCGTTCCTATATTATCGCGTGCCATGGTCCAGACAGGACGCCTTGATACCGAGCCGGTACCGGTTCGCATGATATTTTTCTGGGACATCAAATACAACCCAAGGAACCATAACCAACGCTTCGAAATGATTAAGTTTCATTTTGTGGCATTTTATAGTAATTAAACTGAAATTCCGCCAATCGTGACTGAATTATCGCCTGCCAAGGTCCAGGCTAGACGTCTTGGAATGGAGCCGGTACCAAATCGCATGATATTTATCAGAGATATCAAATACGACCCAAGGAACAGTAACCAGTGCTTCAAAATGATCAAGTTACATGTTTTTGAATTTTATGGCAACTGAACTGGAATTCCGCTAGTCGTGCCTGTATTATCGTCTGCCATGGTCCAGGCTGGACTCCTTGGTATAGAGCCGGTACCGGATCACATGATATTCTTACGGGACGTCAAATAGGACCCAAGGAAAACAAACCAATGCTTCTAAATGATCAAGTTACATTTTTTGGTATTTTATGGAAATTAAATTGGAATTCCGCCAGTCATGCTTGTGTTATCACCTGCCATGGTCCAGGCCGGACACCTTGGTACGGAGCCGGTACCTGATCGCATGACATTTGTCCCGGACAGAAAATACGACCCAAGAAACCATAACCAAGGCTTCAAAATGATCAAGTTACATTATTTGGCATTTTATGGCAATTAAATTGGAATTCTGCTAGTCGTGCCTGTATTACCGCTTGCCATGGTCCAGGCCGGATACCTTGGTACGGAGCTGGTACCGGATCGCATGATATTTGTCTGGGACATCAAATACGACGAAAGGAACCATAACCAACGCTTCGAAATGATCAAGTTACATTTTTCGGCATTTTATGACAATGAAACTGGAATTTCGCTACTCGTGCCTGTATTATCGCCTGCCATAGTCCAGGCCGGACGCCTTGGTACGGAGTCAGTACCAGATAGCATGATACTTTTCCGGGACAACAAATACGACCTAAGGAACCATAACCAATGCTTCGAAATGATCAAGTTACATTTTTTGGCATTTTATGGAAATTAAATTGGAATTCCGCTAGTCGTGCCTGTATTATTTCATACCATGGTTCAGGCCAGACGCCTTGGTATGGAGCCGGTACCGGATCTCATGATATTTTTTCGGGACATCAAATACGACCCAAGGAACCATAACCAACGCTTCAAAATTATCAAGTTACATTTTTTGCCATTTTATGGAAATTAAATTGGAATTCCGCTAGTCGTGCCTGTATTATTTCATACCATGGTTCAGGCCAGACGCCTTGGTATGGAGCCGGTACCGGATCTCATGATATTTTTTCGGGACATCAAATACGACCCAAGGAACCATAACCAACACTTCGAAATGATCAAGTTTCATTTTTTGGAATTTTATAGTAATTAAACTGAAATTACGCCGTCGTTCCTGTATTATCGCCTGCCATGTTCCACGTTGGACGTCTTGGTATGGATCCAGTACCAGATCGCATGATATTTGTCCGAGACATCAAATATGACCCAAGGAACCATTACCAGTGCTTCGAAATGATCAAGTTACATTTTTTTTGCATGTTGTGGCAATTAAACAGGAATTCCGTCAGTCGTGCCTGTATTATCGTCTTCCATGGTCCAGGCCGGACTCCTTGGTACGGAGTCGGTACTGGATCACATGATATTTGTGCGGGACATCAAATACGACCCAAGTAACAACAACTAACGCTTCGAAATGATCAAGTTACATATTTTGGCATTTTATGGAAATTAAACGAGAATTTCGCCAGTCGTGCCTATATTATCGCGTGCCATGGTCCAGACAGGACGCCTTGATACCGAGCCGGTACCGGGTCGCATGATATTTTTCTGGGACATAATATACGACCCAAGGAACCATAACCAACGCTTCGAAATGATTAAGTTTCATTTTGTGGCATTTTATAGTAATTAAACCAAAATTCCGCCAATCGTGATTGAATTATCGCCTGCCAAGGTCCAGGCTAGACGTCTTGGAATGGAGCCGGTACCGAATCGCATGATATTTATCCGAGATATCAAATACGACCCAAGGAACAGTAAACAGTGCTTCAAAATGATCAAGTTACATGTTATTGAATATTATGGCAACTGAACTGGAATTCCGCTAGTCGTGCCTGTATTATCGCCTGCCATGGTCCAGGCCGGACTCCTTGGTATAGAGCCGGTACCGGATCACATGATATTCTTACGGGACGTCAAATAGGACCCAAGGAACAACAACAAATGCTTCTAAATTATCAAGTTACATTTTTTGGTATTTTATGGAAATTAAATTGGAATTCCGCCAGTCATGCCTGTGTTATCACCTGCCATGGTCCAGGCCGGACACCTTGGTACGAAGCCGGTATCGAATCGCATGACATTTGTCCCGGACATAAAATACGACCCAATAAACCATAACCAAGGCTTCAAAATGATCAAGTTACATTATTTGGCATTTTATGGTAATAAATTGGAATTTTGACAGTCGTCCCTATATTATCGCCTGCCATGGTCCAGGCCGGATGGCTTGGTACGGTGCGGGTACCGGATCACAATATATTTTTCCGGGACATCAAATACGACCCAAGGAACCATAATCAACGCTTCAAAATTATCAAGAACATTTTTTGGCATTTTATGGAAATTAAACTGGAATTTCGCTAGTCGTGCCTGTATTATTGCCTACCATGGTTCAGGCCAGAAGCCTTGGTATGGAGCCGGTACCGGATCTCATGATATTTTTTCGGGACATCGAATACGACCCAAGGAACCATAACCAACACTTCGAAATGATCAAGTTTCATTTTTTGGAATTTTATAGTAATTAAACCGAAATTACGTCGTCGTGCCTGTATTATCGCCTGCCATGTTCCACGTTGGACGTCTTGGTATGGAGCCAGTATAAGATCGCATGATATTTGCCCGAGACATCAAATATGACCCAAGGAACCATAACCAGTGCTTCGAAATGATCAAGTTATATTTTTTTTGCATTTTGTGGCAATTAAACTGGAATTCCGTCAGTCGTGCCTGTATTATCGCCTTCCATGGTCCAAGCCGGACTCCTTCGTACGGAGCCGGTACTGGATCACATGATATTTTTACGGGACATCAAATGCGACCCAAGTAACAACAACCAACGCTTCGAAATGATCAAGTTACATATTTTGGCATTTTATGGCAATTAAACTGGAATTTCGCCAGTCGTGCCTATATTATCGCGTGCCATGGTCCAGACAGGACGCCTTGATACCGAGCCGGTACCGGGTCGCATGATATTTTTCTGGGACATAATGTACGACCCAAGGAACCATAACCAACGCTACAAAGTGATCAAGTTACATTTTATGGCATTTTATAGTAATTAAACTGAAATTTCGCGAGTCGTGCCTGTATTATCGCCTGCCATGGTCCAGGTTGGACGTCTTGGTACGGAGTCGGTACCGGATCACATTATATTTGTTCGAGACATCACATAATCCAAGGAAAAACAACCAACACTTCGAAATGATCAACTTACATTTTTTGGCATTCTATGGAAATTAAAATGGAATTCCGCCAGTCGTGCCTTTATTATCGCCTGTCATAGTCCAGGTGGGACGCCTTGGTACGGATCCGGTTCTGAATCGCATGATATTTGTCCGGGATAGAAAATACGACCCAAGGAACCATAACCAACGCTTCGAAATTATCAAGTTACATTTTTTGGCATTTTATTGAAATTAAATTGGAATTCCTCTAGTCGTGCCTGTATTATCGCCTGCCATAGTCCAGGCAGACGCCTTGGTACGGAGCCGGTACCAGATAGCATGATATTTGCCCAAGACATCAAATACAACCCAAGGAACCATAACCAACACTTCGAAATGATTAAGTTACTTTTTTTTCGTATTTTATGGCAATTAAACTGGAATTCCACCAGTCGTGCCGGTATTATCGCCTGCCATGGTCTAGGCCAGACGCCTTGGTAATGAGCCGGTACCCGATCACATGATATTTCTCCGGGACATCAAACACGACCCAAGGAACCATAACCAACACTTCGAAATGATCAAGTTACATTTCCTGGCCTTTTATGGCAATTAAACTGGAATTCTGCCAGTCGTGCCAGTATTATCACCTGCCATGGTCCAAGCCGGACGGCTTGGTACGATGCCGGTACCGGATCGCATGATGTTTGTCCGGGACAGAAAATACGACCCAAGGAACCATAACGAACGCTTCGAAATGATCAAGTTACTTTTTTGGCATTCTATGGCAATTAAACTAGAATTCCGCCAGTCGTGCCAATATTATTGTCTGCCATGGTTCAGGCCGGACGCCTTGGTATGGAGCCGGTACCGGATCACATTATATTTTTCCGGAACATCAAATACGACCCAAGGAACCATAACGCTACAAAATGATCAAGTTACATTTTTTGGTATTTTATGGCAATTAAACTGGAATTCCCCCAGTTGTGCCTGTATTATCGCCTGCAATGGTCCAGGCCAGACGCCTTGGTACGGAGCCGGTACTGGATCGCATGATATTTCTTTGGGACATAAAATACGACCCAAGGAACCATAACCAACGCTTCAAAATGATCAAGTTAGATTTTTGGCATTTTATGGCAAATAAACTAGAATTACGCTAGTCGTGCCTGTATTATCGCCTGCCATGGTCTAGGCCGGACGCCGTGGTACAGAGCCGGTATTGGATTGTATAATATTTGTACAGGACATCAAATACGACCCAAGGAACCATAACCAACGCTTTGAAATTATCAAGTTAATTTTGTGGAATTTTATGGAGATTAAACTGGAATTCCGCCAATCGTGCATGTATTATTGCCTGCCATGGTCCAGGCCGGACGCCTTGGTACGGAGCCGGTACCCGATCATATGATATTTCTCCTGGACATCAAATACGACCCAAGGAACCATAACCAACGCTTAGAAATGATCAAGTTACATTTTTTGGCAATTTTTTGGAAATTAAACTAGAATTCCACCAGTCGTGCCGGTATTATCGCCTGCCATGGTCCAGGCCGGACGCATTGGTACGGAGTCGGTACCGGATATCATGATATTTTTACAGGACATCAAATACGAATCAAGGAACTACAACCAACGCTTCGAAATGATCAAGTTACATTTTTTGCCATTTTATGGCAATTAAACTAGAATTCCGCTAGTCGTGCCTATATTATCGCCTGCCATGGTCCAAGCCGCACGCCTTGGTACGGAGCCGATACCGAATTGCATGATATTTGTTCGGGACAGAAAATACGACCCAAGGAACCATAACCAAGGCTTCGAAATGATCAAGTTACATTTTTTGGCATTATGTCAATTACATTGGAATTCCACCAGTCGTGCTTGTATTATCGCCTGCTATGGTCCAGGCCGGATGAGTTGCTATGGAGCCGGTACCATATCGCATGATATATGTCCGGGACATAAAATACGATCTTAGGAACCATAACCAACGCTTCGAAATGATCAAGTTACATTTTTTCGCATTTTATGACAATGAAACTGGAATTCCGCCAGTCGTGCTTGTATTATCGCCTGCCATGGTCCAGGCCTGACGCCTTGGTATGGAGTCGGTACCAGATAACATGATATTTGTCCGGGATATCAAATACGACCCAAGGAACCATAACCAACGCTTCGAAATGATAAAGTTACACTTTTTGGCATTTTATCGCAATTAAACTAGAATTCCACCAATCGTGCCTGTATTATCGCCTGCCATGGTCCAGGCTAGAAGCCTTGGTACGGAGCCGGTTCCGGATAACATGATATTTGTCCGGGACATCAACTACGACCCAAGGAACCATAACCAATGCCTTCGAAATATTCAAGTAACATTTTTTTGCATTTTATGGCAATAAAACTGGGATTCCGCCAATCTTGCCTGTATCATCGCCTTCCATGGTCCAGGCCGGACGCCTAGGTACGGAGCCGGTACCGGATGACATGATATTTGTTCGGGACATCAAATACGACCTTAGGAACCATAACCAATACTTAGCATTTTGTGGCAATTAAACTGGAATTCTTCCAGTCGTGCCTGTATTATCGCCTGCCATGGTCTAGGCTGGACAGCTTGGTACGGTGCCGGTACCGGATCACATGATATTTGTCCGGGACAGTAAATACGACCCAAGGAACCATAACGAACGCTTCAAAATGATCAAGTTATATTTTTTGGCACTTTATGCAAATTAAACTTGAATTGCGCTAGTCGTGCCTATATTATCGCCTACCATGGTCCAGGTCGGACATCTAGGTATGGAGCCGTTGCCGGATCGCATGATATTTGTCCGGGACAGTAAATACGACCCAAGGAACCATAACGAACGCTTCAAAATGATCAAGTTATATTTTTTGGCACTTTATGGAAATTAAACTTGAATTGCGCTAGTCGTGCCTATATTATCGCCTACCATGGTCCAGGTCGGACGCCTTGGTACGGAGCCGGTACCGGATCGCATGATATTTGTCCGGGAGATTAAATATGACCCAAGGAACCATAACCAACACTTCGAAATGATCAAGTTATATTTTATGGAATTTTATGGCAATTAAACAGGAATTCCGCAAGTCGTGCCTATATTATTGTCTGCCATGGTTCAGGCCGGACGCCTTGGTACGGAGCCGGTACCGGATCACATTATATTTTTTCGGGACATCAAATACGACCAAAGGAACCATAACCAACGCTTCAAAATGTTCAAGTTACATTTTTTGGCATTTTTTGGCAATTAAACTGGAATTCCGCCAGTCGTGCCTGTACTATCGCCTGCCATGGTCCAGGCCAGACGCCTTGGTATGGATCCGGTACTGGATCACATGATATTTGTTTGGGAGATAAAATATGACCCAAGGAACCATAACCAGCTCTTCGAAATGATCAAGTTACATTTTTTGGTATTTTATGGCAATTAAACTGGAATTCCGCTAATCGTGCTTGTATTATTGCCTGCCATGGTCTAGCCCGGATGCCTTGGTACAAAGCTGGTATCGGATTGCATGATATTCGTACGCGACATCAAATATGACCCAAGGAACCATAACCATCGCTTCGAAATGATCAAGTTAATTTTGTGCCATTTTATGGCAATTAAACTGTAATTCTGCCAATCGTGCATGTATTATTGCCTGCCATGGTCCAGGCCGGACGCCTTGGTACGGAGCCATAACCCGATCATATGATATTTCTCCAGGACATGAAATACGACCCAAGGAACCATAACCAACGCTTTGAAATGATCAAGTTACATTTTTTGGCATTTTATGGAAATTAAACTAGAATTCTGCTAGTCGTGCATGTATTATCGCATGCTATGGTCCAGGCTGGACGCATTGGCATGTAGCCCGTACCGGTTTGCATGATATTCTTACGGGACATCAAATACAACTCAAGGAACCACAACCAACGCTTCGAAATGATCAAGTTACATTTTTTGGCATTTTATGGAAATTAAACTAGAATTCTGCTAGTCGTGCCCGTATTATCGCCTACCATGGTCCAAGCCGCACGCCTTGGTACGGAGCCGATATCGGATCGCATGATATTTGTTCGGGACAGCAAATACGACCCAAGGAACCATAACCAAGGCTTCGAAATGATCAAGTGACATTTTTTGGCATTTCATGGAAATTAAATTGTAATTCTGCCAGTCGTGCCTGTATTATCGCCTGCCATGGTCCAGGTCGGATGCGTTGGTATGGAGCCGGTACTAGATCACATGATATTTGTCCGGGGAATCAAATACGATCTTAGGAACAATAACCAACGCTTCGAAATGATCAAGTTACATTTTTGGCATTTTATGGCAATTAAACTGGAATTCCGCCAACCGTGCATGTATTATCGCCTGCCATGGTCCAGGCCAGATGCATTTGTACGGAACCGGTACCGAATCACATGATATTTTTCTGGGACATTAAATACGACCTTAGGAACCGTGACCAATGCTTCAAAATGATCAAGTTACATTTTTTGGCATTTTATGGCAATTAAAGTGGAATTCCGCAAGTCGTGCATGTATTATCGCTTGCCATGGCCCAAGCTGGATGCCTTGGTACGGAACCGGTACCGGATCGCATGATATTTGTCCAGGACATCAAATACGACCCAAGGAACCATAACCAACGCTTTTAAATGATCAAGTTGCATTTTTTGGCATTTTATGGTAATTAATCTGGAAGTTCGCCAGTCGTGCCTGTATTATCGCCTGCCATGGTCCAGACTGGACGCCTTGGTACGGAGCCAGTATCGGATCACATGATATTTGTCCGGGACATCAAATACAACCCAAGGAACCACAACCAACGCTTTTAAATGATCAAGTTGTATTTTTTGGCATTTTATGGCAATTAAACTGGAATTCCGCCAGTCGTGCATGTATTAGCCCCTGCCATGGTCCAGGCCGGACGCCTTGGTACGGATCCGGTACTGGATAGCATGATATTTTTCCGGGACATCAAATACGACCCAAGGAACCATAACACACGCTTTGAAATGATCAAGTTAAATTTTTTGGCAATATATGGCAATTAAACTGGAATTCCGCCAGTCGTGCATGTATTATCGCCTGCCATGGTCCAGGCCGGACGCCTTGGTACGGAGCCGGTACCGGATAGCATGATATTTGTCCTGGACATAAAATATGACCCAAGGAACCATAACCAATGCTTCGAAATGATCAAGTTACATTTTTTGTCATGGCAATTAAACTGGAATTCCGCCAGTCGTGCCTGTATTATCACCTGCCATGGTCCAAACCAGACGCCTTGGTATGGAGCCATTAGTGGATCACATGATGTTTTTCCGGGACAGCAAATACTACCCAAGGAACCATAACTAACGCTTTGAAATGATCAAGTTACATTTTTTGGAATTTTATGGAAATTAAATTGAAATTCCTTGAGTCGTGCCTGTCTTATCGCCTGCCATGGTCTAGGCCGGACGCCTTGGTACAGATCCGGTATCGGATTGCATGATATTTGTACTGGACATTAAATTCGACCCAAGGAACCATAACCAACGCTTCAAAATGATCAAGTTAATTTTGTGGCATTTTATGGGAATTAAACTGGAATTCCGCCAATCGTGCATGTATTATTGCCTGCCATTGTCCAGGCCGGACGTCTTGGTACGGAGCCGGTACCCGATCCTATGATATTTCTCCGGGACATCAAATACGACCCAAGGAACCATAACTAACGCTTTGAAATGATCAAGTTACATTTTTTGGACTTTTATGGAAATTAAACTAGAATTCCGCTAGTCGTGCTTGTATTATTGCATGCCATGGTCCAGGCCGGACGCATTGGTACGAAGCCGGTACCTGATTGTATGATATTTTTACGTGACATCAAATACGAATGAAGGAACCACAACCAACGCTTCGAAATGATCAAGTTACATTTTTTGGCATTTTATGGCAATTAAACTAGAATTCCGCTAGTCGTGTCTGTATTATCGCCTACCGTGGTCCAATTCGCACGCCTTGGTATGGAGGTGATACCGGATCGCATGATATTTGTTCGGCACAACAAATACGACCCAAGGAACCATAACCAAGGCTTCGAAATGATTAAGTTACAGTTGTTGGCATTTTATGGGAATTAAACTGTAATTCCGCCAGTCGTGCCTGTATTATCGCCTGCCATGGTCCAGGCCGGATGTGTTGGTATGGAGACGGTATCAGATCGCATGATATTTGTCCGGGACATCAAATATGATCTTAGGAACCATAACCAATGCTTCAAAGTGATCAAGTTACATTTTTTGGCATTTTATGGCAATTAAACTGGAATTCCGCCAACCGTGCCTGTATTATCGCCTTCCATGGTCCAGGTCGTACGCATTGGTACGGAACCAGTGCCGAATCGCATGATATTTGTCTGGGACATTAAATACGACCTTAGTAACTGCTGGTTGATTTCCCAATGCACACGCAAGTGTACGTGGTCGACAAGTAATATAGGATTTTAAGTCCAGATATCGTACCCACAGGGACTTGTGATTAACTATCAACNTTGCTCGTTGCCTTCTCCCAAAGTACAACTCGCCTATTCAAGTTAACCTAATGCCTATATTCCTATGGAATCAGGATTAACAAGAACGCATTAATAATTCCCGTATAGTAATCAAGCAAGGCGATTAGGTATATTCCTATCCTATTCGCAAATCTGCTCCCCTGAAGGGTTAAGATCTTGCTCAACCCAATCTTATATGCAATCTAGAATTCCCTCTC
>ML301913.1:0-14907 GCA_005239505.1 Nicotiana paniculata | reverse complement strand
TATTTTTGAAACAAGCACGATTTATAAAAGAGGGCCATTTTATGAACGACACTTAATGAAGAATACGTCTCAACATCGTAATGGGGTAAACATACTAAAGAAGAAAGAGGAACACACACGTTTCCTTGAGTAACTTTTGAGGAAAGTTTTTGTCATTCGAACTTTCAAATTACATAATACTTTACATATATTCAAGTATCATCTATAACTCTTTCGTAAATGTTTCTTTTACAATAGATTTGTAAAAAATTCAAGGGTATATCTTGCAACCCGTGACTAAATATTGCCTTTAACCTAAACATTCATAAGATTTTGAAGTTTACATCCACGAGTGTATTCTTCATAGGTTTTCGAATCAGGATTGCATTTTTGGCTCTTTGACTTCACTCTTAACTTTCAATTTGTTGAGTAGACCTTAGGCTTTGACTTGAATTCTTATTTATTCTAGTCTTTTATGCCTTCCATATGTATATATAATAATGTCCCCCAAGTGTTTGAGCTTTGAATTATGAAATCTCGAGCACTTGATTATTCCTTCCATGTGGTCCATTTCCTGAAAAGGAAAAACATACGGGTCTCGAAGATATATATAATTTAGATGATGACTGTAATGACCATGCCGGTCGTTTTAAGAATTTGCGCCACGATCCCCTATTTACCGCTTCTCCCATGTCTTTTCATGTTATTGGAACATGTCGGTGTGTTGAGTGATGAAATCCGGGGTGATTTTGGACACATAGTATATAAATGTGAAATTTAGCTTTAGAAATTCGGTCGTAGCTAGATCTATGAGAAGACGAATCCGGAATGGAATTCCGTAGACTCCATTAGCTCCGTTGGGTGGTTTCGGGGTTAGGAGCGTACTCAGAATGTGTTTTCGAGGTCGGTTGTGGATTTAGGCTGGAATTGGCGAAAGTTAAAAATTCGGTGAATTTGGCTTATAGGTGAGATTATGATATCAGACTCAGAATTGATTTCCAAAAGCGACAATAGGTCCGTAATGTCGTTTATGACCTCTGTGCAAAATGTTAGGTCATTCGGATGAGTTGAGACATGTTTCAGCGTCGGATCTGAATTCTAGAATTTTCCTAAGTTCTTAGACTTGAATCTATGGATAATCGATGATTTTGATGTTATGAGACGTGTTTTTAAGGCTCGACCAAGTTAGAATAAGGTAGGGTCGGTTGGTGGTTTTGGTTGAGGTCACGGGGGCCTCGGGGTTGTTTCGGATGCTTAATGGGAGAATTTGGAACTTAACAAATTGCTGAACCAGACTTTCTTCTGCTGTTTCGCACCTGCGAAGGTTTTCCCGCAGGTGCGGACACGCAAGTGCGATAGGGCTGGTCGCAAGTGCGATGGTGAGGGGGTGGACCAGTGGTCGCAGGTGCGACCTGGGTTCCGCAGGTACGGTACCGCAGGCGCGACCAAACGACCGCAGGTGCGGCCCCAGTGGACTAAAATGAATTCCGCACCTGGATGCTTTTTCCGCAGGTGAGGTACTGCAGGTGCGGTAAAAGGGACCGCAGGTGCGAGATCCCTGTACGTTTATTCCAAAAATCTGAGGGTTTGAATTTCATAAACCTAAAATCGTTTGAGAGCTCGAGAATTGGCGATTTTCAGTAGATTTTGAAGAGAAGGATCATAGGTAAAGTTTTCTAATCCTAATTCATTGTTATACCATTAATCCCCATTGTTTTCTATAGTTTCATTAACAAAAATGGGGGAAAAACCACGGGAACTTGATGAAAGTTCCCCAACCGAAATTCTGGGAACTTAGTGGGTTTTTAACATCGGATTTCGATGATTCTTCTTCGAGTGAGTTCGTGAGTGAATGGGTGTCCGGAAAATATAACTTTTACTCTATTCCGAGACGTGGGCTCGAGGGGCGTTTTGGCCAAAATTCCTAATTTCGCGTATTAGCTTCGAATTAATTAGTTTTTTTTATTTCTGGAAGTGATATTCACATTATGCAATCGAATTGAATAGATTTGGGCCACGCGGAGTTGGATACTCATGGAAAGAGCGTGATTATTNAATCGAGGTAAGTGGCTTGCCGAATTCTGTGTTGAGGACCTTCCCTTAGGCATTTTTATATGGATTTTGTTATGTGGATGCCGTGTACGAGAGGTGACGAGTGCGTACACGGGTCTTTGTTGCTAAAATCCTATATTTTTTACTCCCATGAAAATGCTCATTTTCATTCATATATTATTGTTTCCTATCTTAATTGAGTATATAGCCTAAGTGTAAGCATGCTACCTGTTCTGACTTGTATTCCTCTTAATTGCTACTAGTCACATCATGCTTAGGTAGTTTTATGCTATCCTTACCTGTTGTTTTTCCTGGATTGTTTACTTAAGCCATAATTGACATACTTCTGTTTGGCATATTTAAATTGGGACTACGGACCGAAACCCGGGAGCTTTCCCCCTGTACTGCATTCATATTTAAATTGGGACTACGGACTGAGATTCGGGAGCTTTCCTCCTGTACTGAGATGCATATTTAAATTGGGACAGCAAACAGAGATCCGGGAGCTTTCTCCTATACTGCATAGCATATATAAATTGGGAGTACGAACTAAGATCCGGGAGCTTTCCCCGTGTAGTGCATTGCACATTTATTGTTGAGATATATGTTGTGCTGAGCCGAGGGCTCTCTTTATGTCATTAAGTCTTTCCGTTTTTGTTAAACCTTCTTATCATTGCTTGTCTATCTTCCACTGTTTTAAAAATTGTATATTGACTTGTTTTACAAACTCAGTAGGGCCTCTACCTGACCTCGTCACTACTTGATTGGGGTTAGGCTTGGCACTTACGGAGTACCGAATGTGGAGTACTCATGCCCTTTCCTGCGCATGTTTTTCCCATGTGCAGATCTAGGTACCAACACTCAGTATCGTGGCTAGGAGTTGTCTACCAGCAGCTAAGAGACTGTGAGGTTATTCATCCGCGTCCGCAGAATCCCACGAGTCCCCTTCTACTCTAGCATAGGCATAGAAATATTTGTACATTTCCCCATTGTTTCATTGTATAGAGCCATTTTTGTTTAAGAGCTTGTGACCATGGTGACATTCCAGGTTTTGGGAAGTAAAACTGTATATCCTGAGCATCTACGTTATAACTATTTGATATCCTTTCTTTCTTTATTTTATTGATTTTTTTGTTTTCCGCAAATTCTATGCTTACCTAGTCATAGAGACTAGGTGCCGTCACGATACCTTTTGGAGGATAAATTGGTTCGTGACAAGTTGGTATTAGAGCGTCTAGGTTCATAGGAGTCACCAGTCACAAGTCGTTTTATTAGATTCTCGCGGATCGATGCAGAGACGTCCGTATCTATCTTCGGGAGGCTATGTAACTGTTAAGAACAATTAAATTCTGTGGAATTCCTTATCGTGCTAGTTACCGTCATAAAATTCTTAAACTCTATTCTATTCTTGCTTGCAGATGGTTCGTACCCGTACCAGACGTACTAATGACCAGGAACCCGAGCCCCCAATCAGAGCCACCAGAGGCAAGGGCCGGGGCAGAGGAACCCCCAACAGCTATTGTTGGAGGGGCACAGGAATTCCCTACTGTCACTCCAGCCCTCCAGGAGACATTGGCCCAGTTCTTGAGTGCTTTTAGTAATCTGTCTCAAGCGGCTCTACTCCCGATAGCTCCAGCTACATCCCAGGCCGGAGGAGGGACACAGACTCCCGCGGCCCATACTCCTAGGCAGAGATTTCATATTGGGCAGGTCCCTGAGTACATTCCTATACCCCCAGCAGCTCCAGCTCAGTATGAGACTAGGATAGTTGTTCTTGAGGCAGAGCAACTCTGACTTGAGAGGTACAAGAAGTACCACCCACCTGAGTTCAGCGGACTAGCTTCAGATGACGCCCTGGGTTTTCTTGAGGGGTGTCATCGCATTCTCCTCACTATGGGTATTGTGGAGACGAGTGGGGCTTCTTTCACTGCTTTCCAGCTGAGGGGAGAAGCTTATCAGTGGTGGCGTGCTTTTGAGCTTAATAGCCTAGACGAGGCAGCTTCACTTACTTGGGCTCAAGTTTTCGAGATGTTCTTACTTGAGTTTGTCCCTCAGAGCTTCGGGGATGCTTGGCGTGCAGAGTTTAAGCAGTTACGCTAGGGTGCCATGACTATGTCAGAGTATGCAGTCCGTTTCAGCGATTTGGCTCGCCATGCACCAGCTTTGGTTGTCACTGTCAGAGAGAAGGTTCGGCGCTTTATGGAGGGACTCCACCCCAGTATTCGGACCAGCATGGACAGGGAGCTGGAGACCGATATTACTTACCAGCAGGCCGTGAGTATTGCCCGGAGGATTGAGATTATGTTAGCCCGGGACAGGGAGGACAGAGAGAGACCAAGAGGTCTCGAGAGACTGGTTATTTTTCAGGAGCCCGTGCACCAGCAACACGTTATGGTAGGGGTTTTGTGATTCTCCCTGTTCATTCAACTCTCCAGCAGCTAGAGGTATTCCAGCTCCTCCTAGACCTCAGGAGCCTTATTATGCACCACCAGTATCTCAGGTGCCTCCTGCTCGAGGTGCTATCACTGGTCAGCCCAGCAGGCCGGTTCATAGTCAACAGCGGCCGCCTCATCCTCCGAAGGGTTGCTTCGAGTGTGGTGACACTCATCATATGATCAGAGGTTTCCCTAGAGCGAGGAGGGGCGCACCACCTCAGACTTATCAGGGTGCACCTCCTCATATTTATCAGGCTCCACGCCTTCCTCCAGGTCCTCCAGCTATTCTTGCAGCCCTAGCGCTACCCCACCACCTCAGACAGCTCGAGGTGGAGGTCGGGGAGGTCGCCTTAGAGGGGGAGGCCAGGCCAGGTACTATGATCTTCTGGCTCAGTCAGAGGCCATTGCTTCAGATTTAGTCATTATAGGTAGTGTTCCCATTTGTCATAGGGATGCATCAGTATTATTTGATCCAGCCTCTACATATTCATATGTGTCTTCATATTTTGCTTCACATCTGGGGATAGCTCGGGACTCTTCGAGTTCCCCTGTTTAAGTTTCTACTCCGGTGGGAGATTCTCTTGTTGTGGACCACGTATATTACTATCAGTGGTTTTGAGACAAGAGCTGATTTGCTACTACTCAGTATGGTAGATTTCGATGTTATATTGGGTATGGACTGATTGTCTCGCTATTATGCTATTCTTCATTGTCACGCCAAGACCGTGACGCTGGCTATGCCAGGATCTCTGATGTTAGAATGGAGAGGTTCCTTAGAGTATACTCCCCGTCGAGTCATTTCTTTTTTTAAGGCTCAGCGGATGGTTGGGAAGGGGTGTGATGCATATTTGGCTTATGTGAGAGATGTTAATACTGAGACCCCTATAGTGGAGTCAGTTCCAGTTGTCAGAGACTATTTTGATGTATTTCCAGCTGATCTTCCGAGTATTCCACCCGGTAGAGACATTGATTTCGGCATTGACTTGTTGCCGGGTACTCAGCCCATTTCCATTCCTCCTTATTGCATGGCTCCTCCTGAGTTGAAGGAGTTGAAGGAGCAGTTACAGGAGTTGCTTGAGAAGGGTTTCATCAGGCCCAGTGTATCACCTTGGGGCGCTCTGGTATTATTTGTGAAGAAAAAGGATGGCTCGATGGGTATGTGTATTGACTACCGGCAGTTGAATAAGGTGAAAGTGAAGAACAAGTACCCACTGCCTCACATTGATGATCTATTTGACCAGTTGCAAGGTACCAGGGTGTTCTCCAAGATTGATCTACATTCTGGTTATGATCAGTTGAAGATTCGGGAACCGAATATCCTAAAGACTGCCTCTCGGACCAGATATGGCCACTATAACTTCCTTGTTATATCATTCGGGCTGACCAACGCCCCAGCAGCCTTCATGCACCTGATGCACAACATATTTCGGCCTTATCTTATTACTTTCAACATTGTGTTCATTGATTACATTCAGGTATATTCTAGGTCCCAGGAGGAACATGAGCAGCACTTGAGGGCCGTGCTTCAGACATTGAGGGAAAAGACGTTGTATGACAAGTTTTCTAAGTGTGAATTTTGGCTTGATTCTGTGGCATTCTTAGGCCACGTGGTGTCTTCAGATGGGATCAAAGTAGATTCGAAGAAGGTGGAGGCGGTTCATAGTTGGCCCAGACCATCCTCAGCTACTGAGATCCGCAGTTTCCTCGATTTGGCTGGGTATTATCGCTGCTTTGTGGAGATATTTTCATCAATTTCAGCATCTATGACCAGACTGACCCACAAGGGTGCACCTTTTATATGGACTGAGGAGGGTGAGTAGAGCTTTTAGAAGCTCAAGACAGCCCTGACTACAACTCATGTGTTGGCTTTTCCTACCGGTTCCGAATCCTGTACAGTTTATTGTGATGCTTCGAGAATTGACTTGGGAGCGGTGTTGATGTAGGACGGTAGGGTGATTCCCTACGCGTCCAGGCAGTTGAAGGTCCATGAGAAGAACTACCCTTTTCATGATCTCGAGTTGGCAGTGATTGTTCACGCCCTGGTGTCATTATTTATATGGTGTTCCCTGTGAGATATTCACGAATCACCGGAGTTTGCAGCACATATTCAGGCAGAAGGATCTAAATTTGCGCCAGCGTAGGTGGTTAGAGTTGCTGAAGGACTATGACATAACTATATTATACCACCCGGGGAAGGCCAATTTGTTGGCCGACGCCTTGAGTCGCCGGGCGGAGAGTTTGGGGAGTTTGGCATACCTTCATGCACCTGAGAGACCTCTAGCCTTAGATGTTTAGTCCTTAGCCAGTCAGTTCGTGAGATTGGATCTTTCTTAGACTTGTTGGGTATTAGCTTGTATTGTTGCTCGATCTTCCCTTCATGATTATATAAGAGAGCGCCAGTATGATGATCCCCACCTTTTGGTTCTTCAGGATACAGTCCGGCGGGGCAATGCCAAAGATGTGACTATAGGAGAGGATGGGGCGATGAGGATGCATGGCCATATCTGTGTGCCCAACGTAGATGGGCTTCGGGAGTTGATTCTTGAGGAGGCCCATAGTTCACGGTATTCCATCCATCGGGTACCACGAAGATGTACCAGGATCTGAGACAGCACTATTGGTGGCGAAGGATGAAGAATGATATAGCAGAGTTTGTAGCCAAGTGTCTCAACTATCAGCAGGTCAAATGTGAGCATCAGAGTCCGGGAGGATTACTTCAGCAGATTGAGCTTCCAGAGTGGAAGTGGGAGCGGATCACCATGGACTTTGTGGTTAGGATTCTTCAGACTTTGAGGAAGCATGATTCTATTTGGGTGATTGTGGATCGGCTGAAAAAATCAGCCCATTTCATTTTGGTACTGACTACATATTCATCGGAGAGGTTGGCTGAGATTTATATCAGAGAGATTGTTCGCCTCCAAGGTATTCCAGTATCTATCATTTCAGACAGAGATACACAGTTCACTTCACGGTTCTGGAGAGCCGTTCAGCAGGAGTTAGGCACCAGGGTAGAGTTGAGCACAACTTTTCACCCTCAGATGGATGGGTAGTCTGAGCGCACAATTCAGATCCTAGAGGATATGCTCCGTTCCAGTGTGATGGATTTTGGAGGGTCATGGGATCGATTCATGCCTATGGAAAAGTTTTCTTACAACAACAGCTTCAAGTCAAGAATTTAGATGGCGCCATAAGAGGCATTTTATGGTAGGCGGTGTAGGTCTCTCGTTGGATGGTTTGAGCCGGGCGAGGCTCGATTGTTGGGTACAGACTTGGTTCAGGATGCCCTGGACAAGGCGAAGGTGATTTAGGAGAGACTTCGCACAACTCAGTCCAGGCAGAAGATCTATACGGATCGGAAGGTTCAGGACTTAACATTTATGGTTGGCGATCGGGTTTTGCTTCGGGTATCGCCTATGAAGGGCGTCATGAGGTTCGGGAAGAAAGGCAAGCTGAGTGTGAGATTTATTGGCCCTTTTGAGGTGTTGCGACGTGTTGGGGGGCTGCTTATAAGCTAGCACTGCCTCCAGCCTAGTAGGGGTTCATCGGGTGTTCCACGTCTCCATGCTCCGGAAGTATCACGGTGACCCGACTCATGTCTTGGATTTCAGCTCAGTCCATTTGACAAGGATCTATCATATGTTGAGGAGCCTGTGGCTATATTGAACAGACAAGTCAGAAAGCTCAGGTCAAAGGATATTGCGTTAGTAAAGGTTCAGTGGAGGGGTCAGCTAGTCGAGGAGGCGACTTGGGAGATCGAGCAGGATATGCAGAGTCAGTACCCTCATCTTTTCCCAGCTTCAGGTACGTTTCTATGCTCGTTCGAGGACGAACGATTTTCTTAAGAGAGGGAATATGTAACGACCCGGCCGGTCGTTTTAATAATTTTCTCCCCGATCCCTTATTTACAGCTTCTCTCATGTCTTTTCATGTTATTAGAACCTGTCGGTGCGTTGAGTGATGAAATCCGGGATGATTTTGGACACATAGTCCATAAATGTGGAATTTATCTTTAAAAATCTGGCCGTAGCTAGAGCTGTGTGAAGACGGATCCGGAATGGAATTCATTCGACTCAGTTAGCTCCGTGGGTGATTCCGGGGTTAGGAGCGTACTCGGAATGTGTTTTGATGGTCGGTTGTGGATTTAGGCTTGAATTGGCGAAAGTTAGAAGTTCGGCGAATTCGGCCGACGGGTGAGTTTTTGATATCGGACTCGGAATGGATTTCCGGAAGAGACAGCAGGTCCGTAATGTCGCTTATGACATGTGTGCAAAATTTGAGGTCATTCGGATGAGTTTAGACGTTTTTCGGCGTCGGATTTGAATTCTAGAGTTTTCTTAAGTTCTTAAGCTTGAATCTATGCATAATCAATAATTTTGATGTTATGAGACGTGTTTTTAAGGCTCGACCAAGTTCGAATAAGGTATTAGGGTCGGTTGGTGGTTTTGGTTAAGGTCCCGGGGGCCTCAGGGTTGTTTCGGATGCTTAACGGGAGAATTTGGAACTTAACAAATTGCTGAACCAGGCTTTCTTCTGGTGTTTCGCACCTGCGAAGGTTTTCACGCAGGTGCGGACACGCAGGCGCGATAGGGCTGGTCGCAGGTGCGATGGTGAGGAGGTTGACCAATGGTCGCAGGTGCGACCTGGGTTCTGCTGGTGCGGTACCGCAGGCACGACCAAACGACCGCAGGTGCAGCCCCAGTGGACTTAAGTAAATTCCGCACCTGCGATGCTTTTTCCGCAGGTGCGGTAAAAAAGGGACCGAGGTGCGAGATCCCAGTGTGTTTATTCCAAAAATCCGAGGGTTTGAATTTCATAAGTCTAATCGTTTGAGAACTTGGGAATTGGTGATTTTTAGTGGGTTTTGAAGAGAAGGATCATAAGTAACGTTTTATAATCCTAATTCATTGTTAGACCATTAATCCTTGTTGTTTTCTTTAGTTTAATTAACAAAAATGGGGGAAAAACCATGGGAACTTGATGAAACTTCCCCAACCGAAATTCTGAGAACTTAGGGGGTTTTTGACATCGGATTTCGACGATTCTTGTTCGAGTGAGTTCGTGAGTGAATGGGTGTCCGGAAAATATAACTTTTACCCAATTTCGAGACATGGGCCCGAGGGGCGTTTTGGTCAAAATTCCTAATTTCGCGTATTAGCTTCGAATTAATTAGTTATTTTGATTTCTGGAAATGATATTCACATTATGGAATCGAATTGAATAGATTTGGGCCACCCGAGGTTTGATACTCGTGGTAAGAGCGGGATTATTGGTTGATTAGCACAGTCGAGGTAAGTCGCTTTCCTAATTCTGTGTTGGGGACCTTCCCTTAGGCATTTTTATATGGATTTTGTTATGTGGACGCTGTGTACGCGAGGTGACGAGTGCGTACACGGGTCTTTGTTGCTAAAATCCTATTTTTTTACTCCCATGAAAACGCTCATTTTCACTCATATATTATTGTTTCCTATCTTAATTGAGTAGATAGCCTAAGTGTAAGCATGTTTGCCTGTTCTTACTTGTATTCCTCTTAATTGCTACTAGTCACATCCTCCTTATGTAGTTTTACGCTATCATTACCTGCTGTTTTTCCTGAATTGCTTACTTAAGCCACAATTGACATACTTCTGTTTGGCATATTTAAATTGTGACTACGGACCTAGATCTGGGAGCCTCCCCCCTGTACTGCATTCATATTTAAATTGGGACTACGGACGGAGATCCGGGAGCTTTCCCCCTGTACCGAGATGCATCTTTAAATTGGGACTATGGACAGAGATCCGGGAGCTTTCCCCCTGCACTGCATAGCATATTTAAATTTGGACTACGGACTGAGATCCGGGAGCTTTCCCGGTGTACTGCATTGCACATTTATTGTTGAGATATATGATGTGCTGAGCCGAGGGCTCTCTTTATGTCATTAAATCTTTCCGTCTTCGTTAAACCTGTTTATCATTGCTTGTCTATCTTTCACTATTTTAAAAATTGTATATTGACTTACTTTACAAACTCAGTAGGGCCTCTACCTGACCTCGTCACTACTTGACTAGGGTTAGGCTTCGCACTTACGGAGTACCGAATGTGGAGTACTCACGCCCTTTCCTGCGCATGTTTTCCCCATGTGTAGATCGAGGTACCAGCACTCAGTATCGTGGCTAGGAGTTGTCTCCACCAGCTAGGAGACTGCGAGGTAATTCTGCTGCGTCCGCAGAATCCCACGAGTCCCCTTCTACTCTAGCATATGCATAGAAAGACTTGTACATTTCCCCGTTGTTTCATTCTATAGACCCATTTTTGTTAAAGAGATTGTGACCATGGTGACATTCCGGGTTTTGGGAAGTAAAACTGTATATGCTGAGCAGCTACGTTATAACTATTTGATATCCTTTTTGTCTTTATTTTATTGATTATGTTGTTTTCTGCAAATTCTAGGTTAACCTAGCCATAGAGACTAGGTGCCGTCACGATACCTTTCGGAGGGTAAATTGGGTCGTGAGAATGACTGCTTAACCCTTTATATTTCCATCAGAAAGGTTTCAACCTAGACCGAGAATAATGTTGTTTTCGCATGTCTTTCAGGTCTAATATCATCATTTGGTGTGGGCTAGTTTTTGCCTATCATCTAAAATTGTAAGTATAATTTTAACTGTACAAAACAAAAGTCGTAAATGAATAATATATGATCGTGGGTACTTTCTTTTGCTCAGAAATAGTATTTTTTAAAATGATCAACATTCCAACTCGAGGGTAAGACCTTTCCATCCAAGGTTTCTAACTCGTTGGAAAACTTTCCAGCGATACCTCGAACTTTATAGGGTCCTTCCCAATTTGGATATAACTTTCCTGCTCATGTTGCTTTCGTTGATTGAAACACTTTTTAAGAACGAATTCCCCAATTTTGAAGTACCTGAGGTGAGCCTTTCTGTTATAGTATCGTTCTATGATTTGTTTTTGTGCTGCCATCCATATTAAAGCTGCCTCTCTTCTTTGTTCGAGTAAGTCTAAATTTGTTCTTAACTCATCATCATTTGATTCCTCCGTTGTTGTCACGACCCAAAATCCCTAAGGCCGTGATGGCGCAGGACACCACATCCAGGCAAGCCAAATCCTTAGATTAGTTGAAATACATTCATGTTTTAACATTTTCGAAACCGTTACCTTTTCTTGCATTTCATAATCAAATAAATAAATTTTCGTAAATCAAAACACGACAACAAATAGAATTCTGTTATTTAAAAACAGTGGTCTAAAGACTTCACTTAAACATTTATATCGCAATACATATCCCAGAACCCTGTGTCACAAGTACATGAGAAATTTTTAAGAATTTATACAATCATTACAAAGCCTGTCTTAGATACAACTGGACAAGGATATTCAAAAATATGAATAAATACAGACTGAAGGAAACTCTGTCAGCTGCGGATCGCCTCCGGATGATGCAGCTCGCCTAAGTCTCCGAATCCTCCACATTGCTATGACAGTACCCGTGCAATAAAATGCACAACAAGTGTAGTATGAGTACAAAAACAACGTGTACTCAGTAAGTCGCTCGCCTAACCTCAGAGAGGTAGTGACGAGAGGTCAAATTAGACACTTACTTAAGGTCCATTTAAAATATTTAGAACTGTCACTCATCATGATTTTACCATAGGCAGTTTATTAAACAGGATTTAAACATCCTTCAATTTCGTTCACATTTAACACTTTATATCTTCGTCATATTAACAATTTATCAGCAAGGTGATTTAATCAAATAATAATTCGACGGGAAGGAACAACTTATTCCAAAGCTCTTTTTAATAGCTTTAATCTCTGTCATTTCAATTGACCATTTAATATTTCAGGCAAGTAATTAAGAAAATATCATAGCAACTACACAACAAATATCATGCGCAAGCAATGCCGAGGGTGGAACGGCGTGGACCAACAATAATAAAATGTGCACTGTTGAGGGGTCGACCGACTCGAACTATAGATGCATCTATTTTCCCCGCTCGTGAATCGATCATGCGACGCGGTCAACATAAAAATAATAAGGCTAGCCTTCTCACGAATCATACATGCGACTCAGATGCTCATAAGTACACATATTCACATAATACATCCTCATTTTTATCAACAAGCAGGTTTTCTCAGGAAAGTGGTAAAATTATTTTTAAAAGAAACATGAAATATAGGTTTTGAAATCTTTGTTTTGAAAATCATTTGTCAAGTTTAAAGGTATTCCACGATACAACCTAGTCCAGGTACACATATATTCACAGCGGAAACAAATTCTCTTTTTACAAGATTAACAATATGAGCGCTGGCTTTCTTTTAGACATTTAATTACGTTTTCGGTCATATTAGCAGTTCAATGTTACAGGCAGGGTTACAGGTACATGCATAAGGCATGCTAATGGGTCCTAGGCTACCCGGACATGGCATAATAGTAGCTACGCACGGACTCCCGCCACCTCGTACATACGTAGTCCCCGAAGATAATAACATGTACTGAATTAATTCACCTAGGGGGGCGATTCCCCCTCACCAATTTAGAAAGGAGACTTACCTCGCTACGAAGTTCCAAAACCGACTTCCTAAGCCCTTTCGATGACTCCAACGGACGCACAATGCTCCGAAACTACCACATAATGGCAAAACAATGAAAATTCATCCTAATACTCACAATAAGTTCAAATTATATACTTTCCCAACCCTGCTCGGATAAATTACCAAAACTCCTTCGAGCCCGCGTGCCTGGAATCTGAAATTTTCTCGAAGATACATTCTACCCATAGCCTTACTAACTCAAATATATAATTTACTCAAATATTCATGCTCAATTTGTGGCTAAAAATTCAAATTTACACTTTCTAGGTTTTTCTTCCAAAAACCCCAATTTTCCCAAAATTTCCAATATCAAACTTATGTAATGATCTTGTATTCAACTTGGAAATGAGAAGGAATCACTTACCTCTTGATGCTTGGTGAAATCTCCCTTGAAAAGCTCTCCAAAATTGCGTAACCCATGAAGAAATGAAGGCAATGAACCCAAAATTCTCGTTTTAACACATTCTGCCCAGGTCGATTTCCGCACATGTGATCCTTCCTCCGCACCTGCGATCCCGCAGGTGCGACCAAATCTTCCGCACAAACGGTTTTACTGAACTTTAGCCCAAACCGCACCTGCGCCCCACTGTCCGCCACAACTGCGGAAAATCCATCGCACCTGCGGTCCCCAGCCAAGCATGCCCACTCTCGCACATGCGGCGCCAAAGCCGCACCTGCGGTCAAAACCTCGCTCGTGCAGTTACACCATATGACAACAGCTTCAACCCCTTTCCAACTTCAACTTTGGTTTGTTAACCACCCGGAATCCACCCGAGGCCCCCGGGACCCCGTCCAATTATACCAACCTGCCCCAAAACATAACACAGACTTGCTCGAAGTCTCAAATCCTATTAAACAACGTCGAAATCACAAATCGCACTCTAAATCCAATTCTTTAAGAACTTAGAATTCTAAACTTCTACATCCGATGCCGAAACCTATCAAATCGCGTGTGATTGACCTCAAATTTTGCACACAAGCCATATTCAACATTACATATCTGCTCTAACTTCTGAAATCTCATTCCGACATCGATAGCAAACCTTCCACTTCCAGTCGGATTTCCCAAAGACCTTCAAATTTCTATCTTTAGCCAAATGACTCCAAAATGACCTACGGACATCCAAATTCACTTCTGATTGTGCTCCCAATTCCAGAATCACCATACGGAGCTATTCCCAGACTCAGAATCCCATACGAACATCAGCCTCACTAATATGCACTTCAACCCCAAATCATGAAATCCTTCAAAAATGCTAACTTCCATAATATACGCCAAAACGCTCCCGGGTTATCCAAAACCCGATCCGGACATACACCCAAGTCCGAAATTATCATACGAACCTGCTAGAAGCTTCAAATCCTGATTCGGAGATCGTTTACTAAAAATTCAAATCTTAGTTGATTTCTCCAACTTAAGGGTTCCGAAACGAGAATTTTCTTTCCAAATGAATTCTAAACTTCCTGGAATTCAATTCCGACCACGCCCACGGGTCATAATACCTGAAACGGAGTTGCTCACGACTTCAACTCGCTGAACGACGCGCTAGAACTCAAAATGATCGGTCGGGTCCTTACATTCTCCCCCACTTAAACCGACGTTCATCCTCGAACGTGCTAAGAACTGCTCTGGAGTTACCAGAAATCACTGTTTAACATCTCGAGCACTTTCCCGTGCTACCACAATCCAGTCCAGCACAATAGCTTGATCAAAGCTGAAGATTTCTTCTTTATCCATATAATAAGCTTAGTTTCATTCAAACAACTGAAATTTCTCTAGCCAGGACTAGTTTCAATATATATATATAAGCACTGCATCAACTAGCACATGATATACCAGATCATAACT